>JANHZU010003386.1:179211-191196 GCA_032468055.1 Acrochordus granulatus
TGGAACGGATTATCTGACTTTCCATTGTTTCCTATGGGAAACTGCGTTTCTCTTTACAAGCATTTCGCGCTAAGAGCATTCTTCCGGAACAGATTAATCTCGTCTTGTGAGGCGCCACTGTATACTATGATTAAATCCCCAACAGGTGTTCAAAATATGTTTTTACATTTTTTTTAAATGGAGTCAGATTTACTGCTATTAATAATAACCACTAAAATCTTATAAGACTAAATTTCAAATCATTTAAAAATGCAAGTTGACACATTTCTAGTTCTATAAAAATGCACACACTAGTATAATGTTTGTGATAATTTAGTTTTGTTTTTTCAGGGAAAGAGGCCCGGAAGAGGGAACTGAAGAAGGTAACAGATGTTTGCCATATTATAAACAGAGACTGGCAGTTTTATATGTCTTTTCTTTTAGCTTTGCATCTGAAATGAAGTGCATATGTATTAGTATAGAATTTGTACATCATTGTTAGCTGATAAACATTTTCCTAAACTGTCTTGTCTGAGGAACATTTGATATAGGGCACTGGGTTAAGATTATGGTACTATTAATACAGCTATATTTCATAAATTTTCCAGTAAATCTTAAAAAGGAAATAAAATCTTCCTCATAAAACATAAAGTCTAAAGATAGCATATGAAAACATATATATGTAAGTGTTAGAATTAATATGTTTGGATGTGTTGATGGGTGTCATATTGCCTGTAAATCCCTCTGATTTGTCAGGTACATAAGATTCAAAATTAGGAAAGTTTCACTTTTGCTTTATAAAATAAACATATATTAAAAAGGTTGCCTGTGTCATCCAGATCCTTAATTCTAGCTTTATTTTTTGCTGAGTTCAGAACAAAAAGCAGCGTATGATGGTACGAGCAGCAGTGCTAAAGATGAAGGATCCCAAACAAATCATCCGAGATATGGAAAAACTTGATGAAATGGGTAAATTTGATTCTCTTTTTTTACTTGAATAGAAAAAGTAATGTAATAGAAATGAAATATTAGTTTAGCAAGCATTATCCATTACTGTATGTGAGAGAACATAAACTCAGATTCTATCAAGTGATAGATGGTTACCAGGAAGAGTAGTAGCTATTGACTGTGTTTATTTTCTATGCCCTTTATATGTTTGCCTATTATAAATCTCAGCTGGTGGGAAGAGGCAAATGACAGTGATGGCTTGCACAATTTTTTTCTTGCAAATCTTTTTTTCTTATCTGTCCCATTTCTGTTTATAGAATTTAATCCTGTACAGCAGCCTCAATTAAATGAAAAAGTGCTTAAGGACAAGCGTAAGAAACTGCGTGAGACCTTTGAACGTATCCTGCGACTATATGAGAAGGAGAATCCAGACATTTATAAGGAGTTACGCAAACTAGAAGTGGAATATGAGCAGAAAAGATCTCAGCTCAGTCAGTACTTTGATGCTGTAAAGGTACCTGGTGATATAACTTTTAATCCATTGGTTTGATTTTGCATTTTATTTCCTAGATAGTCATGAAGATTGATTCTTTAGACTGTTTTTAACCTTAATTATTTGGAATTGCTTACATGCATAATATGCCTCTTGCTGATAACGGTATGGACAAATTATGAGGTTAGCATTGAAATTTAGTCTCATAAACAGCTTCATGCAGGAAGCCAGTTCAGCTAGAATTTCTCATAGAGTTTAGTAATTAAAAACCACAGCAGAACCTCCTTTTTTAATCTTCACATTTCATTTGCAGAGCTGAAATAGCTGATATCAATTAACACAGCTTACCATGTGATATTATTTCTATAAGCTTAGAGATTTCTCTCCCCACTCAAATCTTATCATATAAGGTATGTGAAAATTTGGCCATTTTAATTTTTTTTAAACAGAATCATTTTGAGGATCCTTGTAGAAAGGGGTGGCATGAGACATGATGGCTTCATGCACTGTCGTCAGTCCTGATTTATATGGTGATCCTCAAAATATTTTTACAGTGATGTAGTTGCATAAGGAAAAAGTTAGAAACCACTGATTTAAACAGTTAAGATTGTTCAGCCTGTACTGATGATCTAATAAACGTAAGGTAGGGAAGAAGAAAATGGACATAGAAATTCTTGAAATTATCTGGTTCTTGTAATGACTCTCATTCTTAAAGACAGTTAAAGGAATGTAGAAATGGAAGAGAGACCATAATAGATCTAAATTTTTGAATTCAAAGATTAATAAAAATATATATTAAAATTTATATTTTCCATTTTTCTGTTAAGCACTTGAAGATTTTTACAATTTTATTATGTCCTACATCAGAATGACATAAAAAAGAATATGACTTGGAACTTGTCAATCAAGTAGTGCCAAGCTCTTCCAAGGAAGCAATGGCAGAAAGCATTTCTGGGGAAGCAATGGTGGATTGCTTTTTGCGGAGCTGATGACCATAGTGGAAAGTGGAGTTGGTAAATGAATTGGCTCCCTGAACTCCTCTCTGGATTAAGGAGAGGATTTGGGATTGCCCAGAGTGCTCCTCATAGACTCCCCATGACGAGACCATGAAACAGCCATCTCTGATGTACTTTAGATCTCTGGGAGTGGGGAGAATCATCTTTGCTCAAGCTGCAGTTCAGAGCCTTCAAAAGAATACTGGGTCTGCTCACTTCTCCTCTTAATCACTTTTATTGGAAAGGCTTGTAAATTGCCTGACACTGGATGATTTTCCTTCAATCCACAGTGAAATAATTATTATCTAAGTTTAAAACTTAAAAACTTCTATTTGGAAATAAGCAGCAAAAGGATGTTTAGAATGTTAATTTTGGAAAGCTTTTAAATGGACTAAGGGGAAAATATGATTTTGAAATAATTATAAAAATACTTCCTGTAGTTTATTTAAAATCCTGTTAAAATACAGTACTGTGCAAAAGTCTTAGATCACCATTAGATCTGTTGTTTTAGCAATGGTATAATGACTGTATGTAATTATGTTTCAGTCTTTTTATTAGAATACAACCAGAAAATACAGAAAATTTATATGTCGTATTCAACAGGAAAAAGCAGAAAAAACAGCTTCCATAGGCTAAAGTGGCAAGTACTTAGTGCTATTTAATACTGACTTTTGCCTGAAGAAGTAATTTTATTCTGAAAATTGTAATTTGTTTAAATTTTGTGTACATATTTCCTGTTTTTTTCTGTTTGAATGTTAATAGAGATAGAAAAATAATTATGGATGGTCATTAAAACTTTGCTCAAACTAAGTGGGTTTTGCCTAAGACTTTTGCCAGTACTGTATATGAAGATTTTTAATATAAGTGTAAGAAATCCCTTATACTTTCTTCCTGGGAAAATGTTCTGGATGAGAGAAAAACATAATAAGAAGAGACTTTGAATGCTGATTACTAGAGGCAACCCGAAAGGATTAAAGATTATAATTAAAGGATAAGATCCACTAATACAGAATGGAGAAGTTTTTTTTTCTAACTCTGGAAAAATTCAAGGCTGCTTGACAATAATTTACCAGAACCTTCTTTTTAGATTGATTCAATAAAAATGGGTTTAAAAGAAGAGACAGAATAGGATATAACTGAAAATCAGACTGTTTTGAATATGGATTTAAAATTGATAAGATACAAGAATGATTCTGACAAACACATTGTACAGGACCTACAAATGAAAATGGCTGAGATTTTAATAGTTAAAAGGGACATACAAATAATAAAGCAGAAAAGTAACTTGTATATGTGGATTTTAACTCAGAAAAGTTGCTTGGACAATTTTTTTATCTTAAATTTATAAAATAGATAAAAAGTGTTATCCTAATTAAGGAATTTCTGAGAAAAGATAGAGGAAGAAAACAGTTTTGGAGACATTAATTTTAACCTTAGTTGACTAAGGTTAAAAATTACTGAGGCTGGGTTTGCAGGATCAGAGATTGAGATTGCTGCTACTGTACAGCCTCCCTGCTGCATAGCAACCTCCCTGCCTGAGCTGCTGGAGGCCATCTTGGTTGGCAGTGGAGTTCCCCAGGCTTACATTCCTGGGGGACTTTAATCTGCCATCTGTGGGGTTGGCCTCAGAAGCATTGCGGGAGTTCATGGCCACCATGATGGCCATCGGCCTATCCCAGATCATCTACAACTCAACTCGGGATAGTGGTCACATTCCAGATATAATTTTCTTGTTGGAGCAAAGGCAATATGAGCTGGTAGGGGATCTGTCGATATCCCCTTTGTCATGGTCAGAACATGCCCTATTGTCCTTGAGGTTCTCACATGCCACCCCACTCTGCAGGGAGGCAGGACCTATTCAAGTGATCTGTCCCTGGTGACTGAGGGAACTGGGGGATATCCTGGGGATTCTGTTGCATGGTCCTGCTGAAGCCCTAGCGACAACCTAGAATCAGAGGGCAGTTGAGGCTTTGGACAGAATTGTGCCCATGAGGCCTCTCTCGACCCATCAGGCCCAGTACCCCCTACAGTTCATGGAGTAAAGGTTCAAGAGATGCCTGGAGCACTGCTGGAAAAAAAACAGGGATGAATCTGACCAGATATGGGTTAGAGCCACTATTAAGGCCTATCCTGTGATAAGAGCAGTGAAACAGTGTTATTTCTCTGCTGTTACTGTGTCTACAGAATGTCACCCAGTGGCCTTGTTTAGGATGACCTGGTCCTCCTAGGTGATCTTCTCTAGAGGTTTGTGTGGATGAATTTGTGGAACATTGACAGACAGAAATCACATGCATGTTTTCCCTGTTGGAGGCCAAGCATGGAGCAGGTTCACTGGAGATGCCTGCGGAGCAGTCTTACCCGGTTATCTGGGAACAGTTTGGACTCATTGGACCTGATGAAGTGGACAGGGTCCTCAGTGCACTCTCACTTACATCTGTGCCCCTCCTGGTTGGTGAAAGCATCACTATGAGAGGGAACTTTTCTAGGTCCTTTTAAAGAGGTGTGCGCCCTCCTTAAAGAAACATGTTTAGATTTCAATACTTTATTGGCCAAGCATATGGTAATTCTTTTTCTCAATAATAATGTTTGTTACTGACAAATTGCTAGATCACTTGGTTCTGTTGCATTAATTTGTAAATTCTGGTTCAGTGTTTCTAAATATTACTACTTTGTTTCCATTAGTAAATACTAATTTAAAATACTAATTTTAAGCAAAGTTGTATAGTCTACCTTGATAGTAAAAAAAATCTCTTTGTTTTATATTTTACTGGCTATTTTTAAAAAGTGTTTGTTACTGTAAATCATTTTCAGGATATAATTCCTTCAAAATTAATAGAATATGCCACTTATATTACAAATACTGATGAGAATACCCATTGGCACCACTTAAGGAAACTTTTTTTTTTTTCCAGAATGCTCAGCATGTTGAGGTGGAGAGCATCCCCCTGCCAGACATGCCTCATGCCCCTTCCAACATCCTCATTCAAGATATCCCTCTGCCTGGAGCTCAGCCTCCTTCTATTCTCAAAAAGACATCAGCTTATGGGTAAGAAGGAAATACATTGCAGAGGATTAAAATTCTAAATGGAGTTGATACAATAATTAGAATCTTCTGTGGCTACGCTACACTTTGCTGGTGGTTCCCTTTTAAGTGTAATTCATAACTTTGCAATTTTATTTGCTTTATCATTGTATGCAATCATAGCGTTTAAAGTGTAAAAGACATTAAAAGTATATATTAAGGGGGTAGAAGTTAACTTTTTTTTTTACAACAAATTGTTAAATGTGTTAAACTATAGTTGGAAAGACTCGGCTGGAGATCCCCATTCAGCCATGAAGTCCAGCTGATAATTTTGGGCCATCAATATCATTTGGCTTAGTTTTCATTTTTCATGATTGTTTTGATAATATTTGCAAAGATATTTATTTGTTATTCTCCTATTTGTCTAACTTTTAGTTTCAGCATAGCTTTTCCTTTTTGTCTTAAATATATATATTTTAAATTAATAATAAAGTTTTATAAATAACTTCTAATGTTACTGCTATTTTAGTCTGTTCTGGTGAATTGAAACCAAGAAACAAAAATTTTGAATATAATCTGTTCCTTAGTATGTGAAAATGTTATATTATGAAACATATTGGCAGATTTTAAGACCAGGAACTGGAGACATAATTATGGCAAACCCATCACAGCTCACAGATTCTGATTGAACATTACACTAAATAATTCTTTGGCATGATGTTCCAAAAAATAGGCTTCTGCAGGTCCTTTTTCTTTTCTTCATTTGACAGAGTTGTGAGAAATAGCTAATTGTCCCTTGATTTTTTTCAACCTTGGATAAATCTGAGTAGTGTTAACTTTAGCTTTCCGCTTTACTTAATACTGGCTTGTTTCAGTAATCAAACACTAATTGTTTTATTGTACTTATTATTTTTAGTCAGATAAGACAAAATTATAAACTTGAAAACTGGAGCAGTTGTTTCTGATCTAACATCTGTGTAATGGGAAGCATACTAATATGTTTAATAAGTTTCTCAGGCTACCTTATCAAAAGGAAAAAGGGAAAGTTTCAGATTTTAAAAATTCCTAACATTGCACTTAACCTGATTCTTATTTCTAGACCTCCTATCCGGCCTGTTACTATACTTCCACCTCCTGGGCATGGTGTACCCCGACTACCTCCTGGTAGGAAGCCCCCTGGACCTCCTCCAGGGCCACCTCCACCTCAAGTTTTGCAAATGTATGGACGTAAAGTAGGATTTACTGTTGAAATACCTCCTCGGAGAAGAAATGAAGAGATGTCTTATAGCCCTGAGACAGGTAAATGGCTTCCTCTCTTCAAAGTATTAATACAGGCAGTCTTGGACTTATGACTATTATTGGGACTGGAATGTTGGTCACTAAGCAATAGGGTCATTAAGCAATTCATTACATGACCAAACTCAATTTTACAACCATTTTACTGTGGTTGTTAAGTGAAACACCATGATCATTGAATGAATCATATAGTTAAGCTAATCTAGCTCCCCGCACTGTCTTTGCTTGTTGGAAGCCAACTGGGAAGGTCACAAGTTGTGATCATGTGACTGCAGTATACTGCAGCTGGTCATAAATGCGAGACACTTGCCAAGCTGGTCACATGACTGTGGGGGAGGCATGATGGTTAAAGCTTTGAGGACAAGTCCTAAGTCACTTTTTTCAATGTCATTGTAACTTCAAACCATCGTTAAACAAAACATAAGTCAAAGATATTATTAGAAAAAAATATGTTTCTGATCATACCATCTGCTTTGTCCTTTACTCTGTGTACTTAAGAGATGAAACTACAAAAATGTTTTAATTTTGAAAGCAAATGTATCTTAGCAAATAGTATCTTTCTCTTCCCTCCACCCTTGTCGGGTAAAAGATCTTTTAAATTTTACAGGTCGAAGAGGCCATGATGAAGATGCTTCTAGTACAAGTGAAGATGAGGGATACCCTGAGGACATGGATCAGGACAAACACGATGACACTACTGATGAGAGCGATAGTGAAAGAAGTGATGCTGACAGTGAAGGGGAAGAGTTCATGCATCAGGATGACAGTGCTGAAAGGGAAGGTGGTGAAGACAAGAAGTCTGGTAAGTTTAGGAAGCATGATTTGGATTGGAATTAATCAGTAGAAAAATGAGTCAATATTGTAGTTACGAATAACATGCATGTTTATAGGCTTAGAAGACCTCACTCTCTTCTTTAAACAAAAACTGAATAGATCACTTTTTGAGAAATCAGATATTGGTAAACCTGATAGCATCAGTGATTGACAGTGAACAAATATTTCATCACATACTTTTGTAGGTCATAGTGTGCGTTTTGCTGACATTCCTGGAAAATCAAGAAAAAAGAAAAAGAACATGAAGGAGCTTACACCACTTCAAGCAATGATGTTACGGATGGCTGGTAAAAAAATTTTTTTTCAATAAAATATTTCTATCTCCCAATCTTTTTTAAAAAAATTAGTTACAAGCTAGGGAAATTTGTTTAAAAAAATAACACCCAGGATTATGTTAAGCAAGGATTTGTATTAAAAACCCAGAATAGTAGTGGATGGATGTAGGGCATTAACACAAACCAATTGTGATAAATAATTAGGGCTAATAACTTGCATATAGCTGTTGTCTTCAGATTATTAAATTCACAAGTTCCAGTAGCATAGCACAGAGACCAAACGTGGTGGGTTTATGTTCATCACAAGTTCAGAGTCTATATCCCATCATTTACAATTTTATTTATTTAATTTAGTTGCTTTGTTTTTGGTCAAGGAAATAATTGAAATATCAAGTAAAACAAAAATTATTAGCTACAGTTATTACTATAATAACTAAAACAAAAATTAATTAAAAGCCAAATGAAAAATTGTATCTCAAATGAATTTTTAAAAGCATTGACAATGGGGCCAAGTATAAATCCAAAAGAAATTGTATAACCTGGGAACAGTAAAGGAGTGTATAGTATCATCCCGGTGAGGGCCTATAAATAATTATTAACTGGATAAATGTAATTCAGTTTGTAATGGAAATCTGCTCCAATTGTAACTGACTTAAATCAGAGGTGTCATGCCTGGGTGATTAGTAGATTTATGGTAGCATATACTCTTATTGGAATAACATTAGGATACACCATTACTTTGTACTAGCATAAGCCTCTTGAGGATCTCTGGGATTTTTTTACTAAATGTTGAATAGATGAGAATCTGGGAGTTGAAGTCAACACATCTTAAAGTTGCCTAGTTTGAAAAAAAATACAATGAAGACCTCATTTAAAATGATGTGTTCCTACAGTTCCTTGCTCAGTAATCTTGAAATTGTTTAGCCTTTGCCTGGGGTGCTCTTCATATATCTGGAGTGCAGTATTTTAATAATAATGATTGAAAATGTTAGTTTCTTATCTTTCCATAACATTAAGAAAATATATGAAATAATTTTAGGCTATTATCTACACTCCTTGATTTATTAAGTATTGTAATTTCTTTCCTTGAAGGTCAGGAAATTCCTGAGGGAGGCAAAGAGATAGAAGAATATTCTGAGGAGGAGGAGGAGGATGATGACGATGATGACTCTGATGCTGAAGATTCTCAACAGCAGCAACAAATTACTGAAGAGGCACATTCAGAAATGGCATCCTCAACATCTTCTCAAACAAATCAGCCTCAGCAACAGCCTCCACCTCAGCCTGTTCCTCCAGCTCAGATCCAAGCACCTCCCATGCCTGGGCCACCCCCTCTTGGACCACCTCCTGCACCACCTTTGAGACCTCCAGGGCCTCCTACTGGCCTTCCTCCTGGGCCCCCTCCAGGTGGGTATTGAACAGGCATTTTTATTATTAAACTGACTATGTAAGGGCACTGATTGAGTTTTATAATATTAATGAAAATATTGCTATATTTTCCCAAGACTGAACTTCAGTTTTTGTTCAGTTACTTCAGCAGAATTTGCCACAAAAGAAGAGTGGGGAAAAACACACAGTGGGATTAATGTATAGTTTATTCTACATAGTTTTTTTATCTGTAAATATGGGACAGCCTCATTCAGGAAGAAAATAATTTCTTTTAATTACTTAGACACCCTTTACTTTGGCTGAAGTGGAGTGCTTTGCAAGCAACACATTCTTGAAGCATCATTTTTCAATTTAAACCATACTAATTAGCAGATGATACTGAAGAATTATCATTTTTTGAGATATAGTCAACTAAGGTGTATGTGATGGTACTTTCAGGTGCTCCTCCTTTCCTAAGACCACCTGGATTGCCTGGACTGCGTGGACCTTTGCCGCGGCTCTTACCACCTGGTCCTCCACCTGGTCGGCCACCTGGCCCTCCACCTGGCCCTCCTCCTGGTTTGCCTCCTGGCCCACCTCCTAGGGGACCCCCACCTCGTCTGCCACCTCCAGCTCCTCCAGGTAATGTTATAATTGAGCAGTGGGATTTCTCTGGTGATTTCTAATAGAACCAAACTCTAGTCGAACATTCTCAGTTAGGGTTTCCTGAAAGTTTGCTAGGGGTTCTGTGAAAGATTGTGACTGAAAAAAATATTTTTTAATTTATGTACTGCACAATGATGCACTTGAAGTGGTGGGAGTTTTTATACTTTGGAACTTAAGTTTATCTCTTGAATTTTAATACAGATACTGTGCATGTAAAGTAGCTACATGCTTAGGGGAATTCTTGAGAATCTTAATTGATACATAGTATATAATTCTTAAATTATTGTTCACAAAGATCAGAAGAACAACACTTTCTTATCCATTTCATATTTTTCAGGTATTCCACCTCCTCGTCCAGGGATGTTACGCCCTCCTTTGGTGCCTCCGCCTGGGTTATTCCCACCAGCTCCCATTCCAAATCCAGGCGTACTGAGTGCTCCCCCAAGTTTGATTCAGCGTCCCAAGGCGGATGACACTAGTGCAGCCACCATTGAGAAGAAAGCCACAGCAACTATTAGTGCCAAGCCACAGATTACAAACCCGAAGGCTGAGATCACCCGATTCGTGCCTACAGCCCTTCGAGTCCGGCGAGAGAATAAGGGGGCAGCTGCCTCTGTCCTGAGAAAACCTGATGATGAACCTTCTGTTCAGATAACCAAGGCAGCACCTAAAGCTGGCTCATCTGCCCCTGTTTCTGTGCAGACCAAGGATGATGTTTATGAAGCTTTCATGAAAGAGATGGAGGGGCTTCTGTGACAATCACTTAAGCTTTCTGTCCTCTGTGATGAGATATGATTATTGTTTTGGAGATAGGGTTCCATGTTATAGTGGCATCCAGTGGAACAACTCTTTTGTGACAACAAAGTGTCCTCCATCTCAATTAACCTGTGACTATTTGGAGAGAGAAATCATAATAGAAAATGGAAGAAAAAGCACTGTCGTATCATCAGTTCTTAAGAAGACTTGGTTGTGTCAGTGCTCTATGGGAAATATGTTGTCTTAAGTATTTTTTAGTTATGAGGAGAAATAAATAGTTTACCAGGATAAATTCTGGTTCTAATCTCTTACATATATACCAGATCATCAGGCTATGTTTTTGGTGGCTTCTGTAAATATATTGCAGTGTTCTTTTTTTAGTTGGTGTAATTTCTTGACACAGAGTTGAGCAGGCAAGATTGTTTGCATATGTGGCATGCAGACAGTTTGTGTCCTGCTTATTCTGCAGTCACATTAATGGCTTCATGCTTGCAGGACAAATACCATTGTCTTATGAGAGAATAAATATTTAATATGATACAATCCTTTTTGTGATTGGGTGCTTATATTAATAATTTATGCATACAAATCCTGGAATCTTGGTATTTGCAAGATAAAAAAGACTTAGTCTTAAAAGGCAGTTGAAGTAACAGCCCAGATTAAGGGAAGGATGACTGACTCAACCTAGTGCTCATTAATTTATCATTTCCTTAAAATTTCACCTGCTTTCTAGCTAGGGAATCTTTTATGGACCCTCCCTTGTTTAATTGTCTGTAGTTTCTCTGTGTCCACTGACAATAAACTTTAAAACTCTTAAATTGGGAAAATTATTTTTAAATTACAAGGCATCTAAATGTAGATAGATGCATGAAGCAGGAATGGATGGAATTTGCTATAGCTTGAATGTTTTGTACAGTTGGAAAATTGACAGCATCTGAAAGTAAAATTATTTGTATTGGCTGGTGCTTTTTAATGCTTCTTTGAAAGTAAGTGAAGGTCATGAATGAAGATAAAAATGTCCTGAAAAATAGATATGTAGTACATCTCCTTCCTGGGAATTTAGTGGTTGGATAATTTGGAACCTTGCATTTCTTCTTTGGATCACCCTGAGGCAGCCATTTTAGGGGCAGGTGATAAACCAAAGGGGAAGATTATGTAGATAAAGCATTAACATAAAAATATTAAGCTACATTCAGCAAAACCAATAGAAATTTAATATTGTGATTCTAAAATAGGTGTTGGTGGGTTATAACAGTACTGTATCTTTAGAAATGAAGGAATCTGAGGTGGTTTTTCAAAGAAGGAGAAAGGGGGGAATTAAAAAAAGCCTGAAGCCCATAGCCAGGTTTGCAA
>JANHZU010003386.1:200765-221675 GCA_032468055.1 Acrochordus granulatus
TGCTGTCCATGGGGTTTTCTTGGCAGGGATACTGGAGTGGGTTGCCATTTCTTTCTCCATTGGAGTCCTGTAGCCCATTTTTCATGAGTTGTCAGGAACCCCAACAACGTCTAGCACGGTCCTTCCCAGGTGATGACCGAGCTGATATGGATTTCTGTAAATTACATCTCATATTTTTATGGGAGGGAGACACTCTTTGGTCTGGCTCCTCTGATGAGATCTGTTCAATATGGTTGAACCTCTGGCATAGATCTCATCTTTTTCAGAGCACACAAGCTCCCCAACCACAGCAAGTTGGTGCCTCACTGGGAGGAAATTCTCCTTAGCTGTAGTGATATAAAACTTTTTTCTCTAAAGCTGATGGTGCAAAAACCTGTTATGCTTTGGCACCCATTACATCAAAGATGAAGTCAGGTGAGTAATTGTAAATGAGATCAGAGCCAGGCTTGGTGGCTGTTTCAAGCTGAGATGGAGTGCCCCTTTCCCTCTGGTCTGGCTCATCCTCTACTTTGCTGTCGTCCTTAAAATCACATGGAAGAATTTAGAAGTCAGCAATTATATCTGTAAAGAAAAGGAGAGTAGGGGAGCAACAATTCTCAATGAAGGTGATGTTTGTGCTTTTAGTTTTTTTTTTCCAATTCAATGCTTGACAGGATTTGGTAAAGGAGGAGGGGTTCAGGAAGAGGCTTAGAGATGATGGATAAAGTCTGCTTCCCTCCCCCCAAAATAATTGATGGATAAAAGGGTTGTTCCATCTTTTGGAAATGCCTCCTACTTAATATTACATTTTAACTTATTACATGTATGCCCAGTTTAACTTCCAAGAAGTTGAAGGTGTATATATTATTGCCCCTATTTATTAATAAAATGTCACCTCAAGAGAAGTGATTTTGAATGGTGTACAATAGCCAGTTTAAGAATACATTATAAAAATAGGTAAAAATAGAAAAATCAGCATCAAAATAGAGATACTGAAACTAAAAACATACACAAACCCCAAGCAGAGAATGAATGAGTATATCCCTCTCAATAGGGGAGCATTTGAACTGGTTCCCTCCCACCCCGAGCCTGATGGCATAATGAAGTCTTAAGGGACTTCTGGAACATTAAAAGGGATGGAGTTAACCTAATGTCTGGGGGAAGAATATTTCATAAGGCAGCTGCCACATCACAGAAGGTCTACTGCCTGGGACCTGCCAATATAGATCCCTGACAGATGGTATCTGCAGCATGCTCCCTCTGCCAGATATAATGAGCCTGGCTGATATAATTGGGAAAAGGTGATCCCTCGAATAACCAGGTCCCATCTTCACCACCATCTTCTCCAAAAAAGAAAGGTTAGATACGGGATGAAAATTGTCCAATATAGTGGGGTCTAGTGATGGCTTCTTGAGAAGGAGGCAAACCAAGGCATCTTAAAAGGTAAAGGAACAATCACTTCACTCAAAGAATTACACCATCACCAAAACCCATTTATAGGACCTCCCCTGCTTTCACAAACCAAGGAGGGACATGGACCTAAAGAGCATGGGGCTGAGCTATAGTCCTAAGGACCCTGTCTACTTCCTCAGATCAAACAGCTTCAAACCGTTTAGATATAAGTGGCATGAATGCTTCCCTTCTCTGGTCATACACTGAGAGTGTTCCACACATCACTAAAGTCTTAGGGGTATAATAATTGGACAGGGAATAATTGGGGTATTTATATTTTATGGTAAGAGTTAAAAGAATAATCTTAAAAGAATAACCCAAGCTTATTTAAAAGAATAATCCAAGTTTAGAAATGGAAGGATATTAAAAATTACCATCTTCTGTGAGAATTTTATGCCTAAGTAACTGACCTTTTCTAATGATCCTTAAAATATAAGGATTTTGTGACTTAACATCTAGTGCTCACATAATGTAACTTAATTTATTTTAGACAGTTAGTACCCAATTCAGTACTTGAATGTGTTTTGCATCCTTTGATCATAGAACAAAGGGAACATTTGAGTTCTGCATTAGGATTTCAGAATGCAATTCTTTCCAGCGATTCAGATCAAGATAATTATGTTCATGCTGTTACTTTATTAAATTATTCACACTTAAGCCAGCTGAATAAACAAAATGGGGAATTAAACATATCCACTCCAAATTTCTAAAGAGCTCTCTGAGATTTTTTTGAGGTAGGGGAAATACTTATTCAGATTTAGAGGTAGATTCTTTAGACTACTGAATAGTTAATGGAGAATGAGTGGCCTTCTATCCGTGCAGCACTGGCTTTTTGCAATAAGAGCATGTGCTGTTTTCACTGATTATGATTACATGCCATCAATCATTGCTGACTCTAAGTGACCACATCGATTTTTTTCATGATGATCTTTCCTTAACCTGGTCATTTGGGTCTTCCAATGGTGTGCTCATCACTAATGTAACTGAGTCTCTTCACCTTGCTGCTGATTGTCCTCTTTTCTTCCACCTTTCCCAACATTTAAGCCTTTTCCAGAGAGCTAGGCCATAACATAATGTGTCCAGATTATTAAAGCAGAATAATTTGAACCTGGTCATTTGTGCCCTGAGTGAGAATTCTGAGTTGATTTTTGATGGTCCATTGGTTTATGTTCTTGGCTGTCTACAATATTTTCAGGAGTCTTCTCCAACACCAAGATTCAAAAGTGTCAATATTCTTCCTATCCATTGGCTTCCTGTTAATATTTGTCATTACTATATAATTTGAAGAACAAGAACATCTTCAAAAACCATTCAACCTTCCAGAACAACTTTAGTATGTGAAATAATATATGTTCAAAGGGAGCTGCTATTGTATACAACCACATCATAAGCAATATTGCATTTTGAACAGCCTAGCTGAAGATTATTGTTACTAGATTTTTATTTCACTTTTTAATATATAACTTGAGGCAGCAAACATATGTAATAATCCTGCCTCCTATTTTCTCCAGAATAACAACTCTGAGGGGGTAGATTGGGCTGAGAGACAGTGACTGGCCCCCAGATCACTCAGCTAGTTTTCATAGGTAACTCACAATCTCCTTGTTTGTAGGCCAGCACTTTAACCACTACACCAGACTGGTTCATGTCAATTTCTTTTATAATGGAGAGTTAAGGTGTACAACCATAATAACCTTTTTCTCTTCGTTCTTTCAGTCTTTTGTGTGATGTATAAACCTTTTCTAGATTATAAAAGTTCATCGTTCACTAGTTACACTTACGGAAGTGAGTGCAGAATAAACTACAAAATTAGATGAATTTCAAGCACCAATATTTTGGTACCTTAGGAAGAACAGAATAAGGGATATATCCTTGTAGACAGCTGATCTGATGAATGCCTATTAATGTTTAAAAGGTAAAGATTTCCCCTGCTGGTCATAACCGACTCTAGGAGGCCGTGCTCATCTCCGTTACATAGCCGAAGAGCCAGTGTTGACTGAAAACGCTTCTGTGGTCATGTGACTGGGATGCTGAGACACACGGAATGCTGTTACCCCCCCGAGTTAGGTGGTACTTATTTACTTGCACTTTTATACGCTTTTGGACTGCTAGGTTTGCAGGAGCTGGAGAAGTAACAGGAGCTCACCCCATTATGCAGTGGCAATTGGGTCTCAAATTGCTGAGCTGCTGACCTTTCAGCTGACAAATCCAGAGGCTTAACTGCTCAGCCACCATGCCCATTAATGTTTGCTGTCCTATAACTTAATCTCTATTTCAGCAGACCCTGTATCCTAGGGCTTTTTTCCACCTGCATCTGATATCAGCATAAGCATGTCCAGCAATAAAGCGGGGGTGTCATGTAGTGTAATTTTCTGCAAGTTCAACATAAATGAATAGGACTTCAACACAACAATACAAGAAAGCCCATAATGTTTCAGTGGAACAATGATCCACTGAGTAAGTTACTCAGTGTTGCCCATTTTAAATAGTCTTTAAATGATTTCTGTATTTCTTGTTTAACAAGTATACTGTGATCCTTTGGGATAAACACTGTTTTCAAAAAGTAAATTATAATATGTATTTTCTGACCTTGCCTTCCCAAACCATTCTTACCTTTTAGGAAATAAACTAGCTAAGAGCCAGGGTGGTATAGTAGTAAAAATACTGGGCTAGGAGTGGGAAACCTAGGTTCTAGTCCTCTCTTAGTCATGGATGAAGCTAACACTCCTTCTCAGCCCTAATCAGTGCTAACTTTGCAATAAGACAGCTAAAAACAAAATTTGTCACATCATGCACTGAAGCTTTGCTGTGTTACTTCTGCAGGCACAGCTTAAAAGAAGAGGACTGGCAACCAAGCAAGACAAATGTTAAGAAAAATAGAGAAGAAAATAAAACTATGTTTCTGCTGTATATGTAGAAAAGAGTCCTTCCACATTTATTACTTCAGGTCACTAGTATATATGTATGTTAAATACTAACTAATACTTTCTATCTGGAATTTGCAGTTGTCATCATGTTCTGGCTATTCCTGTTCAGTCAATTACACTGTGGATCCATTTTATCTTTATCTTACTAGATAAAATACATTACTCAAAAACTTTCTTACCACTAAGAGTTTTCCAACCAGCAGGTCTTCTGTGGGTGTCTTGGCTTTCAAAGTTTGAGGAACAGCCTGAGGAGAAAGGATTTTCTCTGAAATTAATGGATAAGGCAGAGAAAATCTCCTGAATGCTGCAAAAGAGATGTTGAAACATCTGCACAGCATTTGAAAAGGCTGGTAAAAGAAAACATGCTACACAAAGTTGCAGTCCTGGTTACCGTTGTTCTGCATTGGCTTACCACACATAAATGTAAGTAGTAGAGTACAATTACCTACTATTCTGGATAAATTACTTTTAAATCCTGAATAATTTTGGTACAGGAAATCCAGCAAGATTTATATGAATCTTGTTGGATTTAATGTCCCATTTAAGACTGCCATCTGAGGCACAATAACCAATTCTAAAATCCATTGAACCTGTAAGATTTATGTAGAGGCTCTCGGGGCTGGAAAATGAAATATATTAGTTTCTGTGCCTCATTGTTAAAGTATTGGACTGGGGTGAGATCAAGCCAGAAATCAGTATGTGTGTTCTGAATTTGAATGTAGATGTTGTTGAGTAATAACTGGGCCTATTTGGATTTTGTTGGTTTTGCAATCGTGCTATTGGCTAAAAAAATCTACTTTTTCTTGCTATGCTTATCTTCCCACTAACTGTCATTTGCTTTCTGGATTAGTAACTGTTCTTTTTTCTAGGTGGCACAGGCAGTGGGGTTATTGTAGAAGCTTCAATAATTCCAGTTGGAGGTAAATGTAAACTCTTAGTATGCATATTTATTTACACCTACATACTTCCCTATCTTGTTTGTCTGAGATATATTTTATAATAACAATATAGACAAAAATATGTGTGTGCATATTAACCAGGCCAATCTTCCCTAGTTTTTATATTAATCTTATATATACACACACATACACATACATATAGGTATACATGACCTCCAGAAAATCCCAGGCCTCTTGTTGTTGTTCAGTTGTGCAGTCATGTCTGACTCTTTGTCATCCATGGATTACAGCATACCAGGCCTCCCTTTCCTGCACTGCCTCCCAGAGTCCACCCAAGCCCACTCCCATCACACTGACTATGCTGTCTAACCATCTCATCCTCTGCTGTTCCCTTCTCCTTTTGCCTTCAATCTTCCCCAGCATCATGGTCTTTTCTAATGAGTCCTCTCTTTGCATTATGTGGCCAAAGTACTTGAGCTTCAATTTCAATATCTGTCCCTCCAATGAGTAATCAGGGTTGATTTCCTGTAGGATTGACTGCTTTGATCTCCTTGCCGTCCAAGGGACCCTCAAGAGTCTTCTCCAGTACCATAATTCAAAGGCATAAATTCTTCAGTGCTCAGCCTTCCTTATGGTCCAACTCTCACAGCCATACACTACTACTGGGAAAACCATAGCTTTGACTAAAACACCTCAATAGCCTGGAGGTTGCCTTCCCTTTCCTTAACATGGGGAATATATATCACTTTGAATGGCAAACCACAATTGGTAACTTCTGGCAATGTGTGAAGCCTATCAATTATGACTTAACAGAAGAAAGTGATTAAGCAACCCATGACTAATGAGGCTTAGCAGAGAACCTCTTCACACAATTCAAATTTTCAGTTTTACAAGACCTTTGTAAAAGATGTAATCGGCTAGGTGGCCTTTAGATGTATAGGGACTGTAGCTGTCAGAATTCCCCAGAAGGACATCTTTGAAAAGTCCATAGTAAAGAGAGGGGAGTCCATTTGCCACAATCCTTCCTACACTAATGCTTCCATTACCTAAGTTCCAGGCTGTCCAATGAGGCTATTCCCCCAGGTGAAAAAGTTCTGCCAGGCAGGGAGTTATGTTGCTACCACCTTCTTGAATGGCAAAATGCTCTCCCTCATCTATAGCCTGGATGAGGTACAAGAGAAAATCCCCTGTCATTGACAATCAGCTTTTTAATGAAAGGTTCCAGTTTTCCCCTTTTAAAGAAAGACACCAAATCCAAGTTGTATGGCAAAAGGTAGAGCTGGATTGCCAACTCAGTCCTGGAATAGCCATGAAAATACAGATTTTCATTTGAATACAGTAGGGATTGGAGAGAAAAAGTTGAATTATAACAAACTACATGAAGCTGAGATCTGCATCACAAACCTGGCAGCATTCGGTAATTTGTAAACAAACAAGGAAATAGACTGACAATTATAGCAGATACAAAAATAAATTTGTAACACTGAAGGTTTTTTTGTTTGTGTTTTAAAAAAATACATGCAACTAAATAAAAATTCTCTGTCAGCTTTACCTTGCTGCCTCCCTTTCTTCTAAAGTTTGCTGGAATGCCACAATTAGATGATTTCCATGGAGGATAAAGTACTAGTACCAACTGACAGCTAGCCCTACAACTTCCATCACCCGTATTAGTCATCTAGATATTCTGATCCATCAAATCTGTGTCTCATATTATTAGCTGCTCTCAGGTATGCTTTGGCATAAAATAAATGTACCATTATCTCAATTTTCCTGCCAGATCCTAATGTAGCAGTGGGAAAAATATCATCCCAGTCTAGTACGTTTGAAGAAAAAGGGGAGTCAAGGAAGGCCATTGATGGATCCCTGACAAATATCTACAGTAATGGAGACTGTACACTGACAAAGAAGGATTTTGAGCCCTGGTGGATGGTAGATTTGATTTCAGCCTTTCAGGTATCTGCAGTAGTAATCACAAACAGAGGAGATTGTTGTGAGTCACGAATAAAAGGAGCTGAGATTCTGATTGGAGATTTGCCACAGAAGGGAGGCACAATGAATCCCAGGTATTGGCACAATGCTACATTGTCCTGCTCTTAAGTATGTTTATGCGAAGTATGTCTTACTGAATCTTAGATCTAAGCACTTCTCTGTGAGTAAGCCCAATGAAGCTTTCTTAAGACATGTACCTCACAATTATTTGAAGAAGACTTGGACTCAACCTCCCTTTTCTATGGAATGGACTGTTGCAGAATGTGGCATCACACTTTCTGGATAAGTAGTAGTTGTAGGAGGAGAGTCATGTTAGTCTATGGAGGCAAAAATCATAGGGAGTTTGGTATAATCTTTTCTGACAAAAAACTTTGTTAAAGGGAATAAACTTTCCCTTTAAAATGCAGCTGCCTTCATCAAATCCATAAAGTGGTTAGACTGATGAAGGATTGATACAATGGTCATTTTCAGCCCCTTCCAAAGTAAACATGTTTCTGTGAGATTTTGAAACAAATTCTAACCTACTTTCTATATTGAATCGAAGTGGGTTTTACAGTACTGAATAACAAGCCTTGCAGTATGGTATGCAAAATTTGAAAAAATACTATATGGCAGCAAGGATTTCAGGTTTTCTCAGTCTCTCTTTCAACAAATATAAATACAATTTTTACTAAGAATTTTGATTATAACAGCAGAATCTAATACAAACTAAATTTAAAGAAAAGAGAATAGAAAGAGTAAAGGTGCAGGAAAAAAGAAAAAGAAGAAAAAGCAAGAATGTAATAAGCAAAAATAAAACAAATATATAAAGAAGTGACTTTCAACTTTAGTTATAACAAGAATAAAAACATTTAGTGACTCTTTATCCATTTAAGGTTACAAACGTTTGTCTCTTCATCCATATTCCATTTTAGCTATAAACAAATCCATAATATATCCTCAATCCTGGTATCAGCTGAAAGCCTGTAAAGAGTTGCCAAAATATCTTGTTTCAACTTTGATTAAATAAACCAAGTTCATAATCCTTCCTTTTACCTCTTACTTTATCTTACTCTTTAGTTCATTCAAATGTTGTCAAAGGATTTGATATCTCTTTACTTCTTCTTTGTCCCACTTCATAGACTTCTTAAGGGGAACAGTGGCCCAATAGTTAAGATGCTGGGCTTGTCAGCTAGAAGGTCAGCAGCTCAAGTTTGACACCTAAGCACCACTGTGTAACAAGGTGAACTCCCATTAGTTGCCTCAACTCCTGCCAACCTAGTAGTTCAAAAGCATGTAAAAATGCAAGAAGATGAGTAACACCTAATCCAGTGGGAAAGATAACAGTGATTCATGTGCCTTGGCATATAGTCATGCTTGCCGCATGACCATGGAAGTGTCCTTGGACAAATGCTGGCTCCCTTGGCTGTGAATTGGAGATAAGCATCACCCCTAGAGTTGGCCATGACTGGCAGGAGAAATCTTTATTTTATAGACATTGTCAAGACTAACAAGCCTCTTTTGTAAATCCAGTAAGAAAAAAATTATCCAGGTCTTGATTTGTCAGTTGTATTTCCCTTTTACATTTTAAAACCTCAGCTGATTTCTTTTATAGAACCAGTGACATATCCTTTGTAAGTAACTCTTTTGACCTGTCAGGTGTAAATCCACTTTCAATACCATCTCTATCTTGTATTAGACAGATTGTTCTAATCTGTCATTTCTTTGATAACATCTTTCGGACATAGTCCACCAAGAGAAGCAGGCATAATTACTGATATTGTGACTGCTATTTTCTGATTCTATTCTTCAAAAGTCTCCTTCAATATTTTCATTGTTAGAATGTTTTTAAAATTTTGCAGGTTATAAATCTTTTCTCTAAAACTTTAAAAAACTTTAGCCTCATCTAATGTCCAGTTTTTGAAATCATGAAGTTACTTATCTTTGTTTGGTTTTGTAAAACTTAAACAGAATCTTTTCCCATGAGACACTGTTTGTTCTTATAATTAATTCCAGAATCTTATTGGAAACATTTAAATATTCCAATATTATCTAGATCCTTAGTCCATTTATAATTTTCTAAGATCAAAATCTTATTGAGCTTTTTGCTGTTTATTTCCAATTCTTTAAATTCTTAAACGTATGACTAAAATTTTATTTCATTTTAGAATCAAAAACAGACTCACCCAGCATTTGCAGACTTGTCACTCCAGAGATCTCTAGTAGCTTAGAAATAGCTAATGAGCATTTTTTGAAAGTGATTAGAAAGTGAAGTTCACGACCTTAGTGTCCTTTAAAAGTCTTTGCTGCAACTACAGGCAAGATGGCTAATCCCATCATTTCCTGGCACTCAAACATGTGAAAAACTGCTGTCCTGTAGTCTCCTTGTCAGAAGTAGCTCTCTGGAATGCATGTGGGCAATCTCCCATCATCTCCTTATCCGGAGAGATTCCAAGGAATTGGTGTATTAAGCAGTTCCTTAGTCTTTGCTTCAATCATCACTATCTTCAGTTCATCATACCTCCCCTGGAAATCACAATGAAACTTTCCTTCTGATGCTTAACATGCAGTTACATCCATTGCCTGCTTCATCCCCCTTGATACTACTATGTAATTCACTCTGATGCAACACTTTCAGTTGTCTAGGAGCCATCCAGATGTCTGCAGCCATATCTAGTAGCTATAGGCATCTCCTCATACTTCTAGCTGATCTGGCCTTTTCCAAAATACATATACATTTCATTAACCTGTATTTTCATTTCTTTCTGTCAGTTAGCATTCCATAGCAACTGAAGAGGCTTAGTTTTTACTGTATTGTTTTGGACCCAACCCCTTTTTCTTACTTAATTTTCTTTATTTTTCTAAACTTGCTGATACTTTCCTTTATTTGGATATTGCATTCTGATTGACTGAAGATCCAAAACTTTACTTTTGAGTGGATTAGTTAAAAATTATGTTGAGCTAAACATTAATGAGCTGCAAAGGTTTTTGTGGAGGTTAAGTATTTTGGAGCTGGAATAAATAATAAATAGCTACTAATCAATGTTTGGTCAGTGCACTAATGCATCTAAAAGTTTAGCTTATGAACTAATACATTTCCAGCAAAATGTAACTATTTTACAAGTCAATTGAAAGATTGCCTATGAAAGTTTCAATCTATGCCATCAACATGGTCTATTCTACTAGCTCCAGGAGCAAAAAAGATTGTGTGGTATAGGGCGCAGTATAGAATAGAGATCACTAATGGCAGATGTAGTTCCCTATCTGTTCTGAGAATCTTGTGGAGATCATTGACTTCTTTTAGCATGAATATTGATAAGGCTTACACATAACTTAGTGGCTCAGATTCCAGTTATGTTGTGCCAGTCTACAGATCATTAATGATCTGCTTCCTTGTAGGTGTGCTACAGTCAACAGCATGGGACGTGGGGAAACAATGTCCTTTAACTGTGCAGGTATGCAAGGACAGTATGTGACCATCACAGTCCCTGGGAGATATGAGTTCCTGTCACTCTGTGAAGTGCAGGTGCTTGCACATCCATGGCTTCATATAAGTAAGTAGAAACTGTGAATACTATGTGTAAAGTATGACTAGAGTTTGTGTGGCTTATATAATGTTGTATGTAAACATCTACTGTACTTGACCAATAATGGGGATGTTTGCTTTATATCAGACATCTAATGTAACATAGATGTAAAATATAGCCTAAGATGAAGATATTTTTAACTGACAGCATTGATGGTTGCCTGTTTTGTCTAGATATGGAAAATGAATTCTTGTAGTTATGATCAACACAATAGCAAAATAATCAGACCAGTGGAAAGATAATCTAGTTTTTCATGATATCTTTCACTAAATTGGAAAGGAGGTGAAAATTATACAATTCATAAATATTCAGCTAGAAGCGGCTCTATTGCAAGGGGTTCAGTGGCCTGAGATATAATCCCTAGTTATCCTGAGATTGCATGAGCAGAAAATGGCTAATTTTTAGAAGTACATACTTCAATTTTTTTTAAAAATTATGATGGGAATGGGGGACTTTTAGGAAGCAAACTACATGCATTTCCCATTTTAAATCCTAACCCAGAAATCCAGAAAAATGTCCAGAAATGCCATCATTTTGCACATGAAAATCAGCAGCATGATTTGGGATGTTTTTTGTATTTTCAACAGAGCTTTAAAAATAGAAACAAAGAGAATGAATCCCAGAACTGTCACCCCATTCTCTTAATTAATTCATTTCAAAATATGAAAAAGCAGATTGAAAAATGTCAGCCCTGCCCCTTTTACTAATCATGATTTCCCTCAGATTGTAATTCTAATTCTTCAAATATTGTCGGCTCTGATGATATATTCTGTTTATATTGGGAACAAGAGGGACATTTTTATTAATATAGTTACCTTTTTTGTAGGCAACGTATTTTACTAGTTATTTTTATTGAGGAAGGAAGGTCTTTGATATAATTAATGATGCTTTGTGACTGTGGAATTGATCTGATGACTTTTCTGAAGAGGATGCATTATAGTCCTCAATATCTACATGTTAGCATGTTGCCTACCTTTGGTCCAAAGCCTCTAGTCTTTTCAGAACTAGGCTCAGCTGAACCACTGTTCTTTCTTTTTCTGCCAGATAGTGGGGCTAGTTGTGAATTTTGCTCCCACTCCCAAAATTGAAGATGGATATTAAATGGAGCAGAGAGAATGCTAGAATCTATTTAAGTTCTATTAAATAAGAAAGACCAAGAAGCTTAAAATGTGTATGATTGTAGTAAATCCGATGAAAATGTCATTCCTGAGGCTGCTGATTCTTTATCCTTGATCTACATGGGCTTGTCAGACATATATTATTTGTCTTAAAACTAATTCTCATAAATTTTCTCGTTTAGGTTGTCATTTACTCCTGCTATCTTCAAGTTTTTTTTCTGGTTATGCAGACCATGAAATTCTAAATTTGTTTGTATTAAGAAGGGTTTATCCAGGTAGCAAAATTACCCAACAATAAACAATAGTGGATAGTTTAGAAAAAAACAAACACAAGATTCATATTTTCTGAACTAAAAGATTCACAAAATGCAGAGGTAATAAATAGGTGGGGCAATGTATCAGCTCTTCCTGAGCTTTTGTTTTCCAAGAGAACACATTCTTGCAAATTCAGTTTTGTAAACTTTCCAAGATTCATGTACAAAGACACTTCCATGGTCATGTGGGTGGCATGACTACACCAATGTGCATGGATTGCTGTTACCTTCCCCACCGAAGATGGTACCTATTTATCTATTTGCATTTTTTTACATGCTTTCAAAGTGCTAGGTTGGCAGGAGCTGGAGCAAGTAACGGAAGCTCATCCCATTACGCAGCACTTGCGTCTCTAACTGCCAACCTGCCCAGTACCTTAACTGCTAGCCACCACACCCCTAGTGGGAGAAGGTACCATGTTTATATCTACTTTCCCCCCAGAAATATCCCTCTTTCATTTCAGTACCTCAGAGGCCACAGTAGTGATACTGTCAAATCTTACTGTGAAATATGAATCTTTCATTCTTGAATATTAGAAATTCAGACATTTCATTTCTTGCAGTTCATGATGGAGGGAGGAGTCCTGTCCGAGATAGTGACACTGATTCTGGTACGTGAGTGGTCATATTGTAGGTTGGTTTATACTTTTTCCCAATTGCCTTTGCAAGGGAATCCTTCAATATTCTAAAGGTTATCCTTTTACTTGTTTTGTCTCTTCTTCTTATACCATTAATGGAACTGAATAATTTATGGTGCCTTTTCTCTATATAGCTTTGGCTTAGGGAGAATAGCTAAGGGGGTTGATCACCTACTTGTCATGTAGTTCAACTTTGCCCAGATGTATTCACATGTACAATTAGTCTGTGATAGGTTCTCACACAATATACTGTGGCATATGGGTGACTACAGAAGCCAGAGAGTAAAAATAGTGCCTGAGAATCCCTGAATTTATGATCCTGACTGATGTTTGACTGGAAAGAGGCAAAACAAGTAGAACAAAACAATGGATATGTTGCTGCTGCTGCTATGATACAGTCACTATGTGTAATCCTGAACACAAGGATCAAACCCTTGCCCCAAGACTTTCCAAGGTAATTCAGGGAAAGTGAAATAAAAGAGAAAGGCGATAGTGCTAGAGATAAAGATAAACAGTAAATTTTTTATGCAGATATGTAGTTGCTTAAGCCACCTAATAATAAAAGTTCTTTAGGGATACAAAAAGAGAATAAGGTACTGTATAATAAAGATAAAATCAAGCAATAGAGAGCACCCAAATTATAATTATAGTTGTATAATAAATATTTATTGGACTTGTATTTTACTACAATCAGAAAACACTCTCAGTAAAAATGCAAAAAGACAGTAAAATGACAAGAAACAATCAAACCATATCTGACTGTTTACTTACACAACCCGATGACTGTTACTTATGCAACCTGATGGCACCAGCTCATCTCTCCAAGGCTCTCCAAAGTAACTCTGGTTTTAACCATTTACAAAAAGCCTCTAGAATAAGAAGAGATTGAATTCCTGAGGGGAGGTTATTCCAGAATGTAGGTCCTTCACAGGAAGGTGCCTGTATGAGTTCTCTCCTACCTCAATTTTCTAAAAATGTATAGAATCACAAGTTGGTTCTGAGATGTTCAAGGTGAGTACATTCAAGTGGGCCAAAACTGGTCAGAAAAAATGGTCCTGTTAATTACTCTTATACTAAAACATATAGGTGTTTAAAGGTAAAAAAACGTGACTTTGAATTATACTTGGAGCTAATAGAAACTAACGTAGGGCACAGGTGTAATGTGCTCATGTTTCTGAGTATCCATCAGCAACTGAGCTGATGTATTCTGGATCAGCTCTCATGTACTGCATGCAATGCACTAGCCCAAATGAGAACTGATAAGGATGTGAGTCATTGTTACAACATCCTGTCACTCCAGGTATGACTGTAATTGTTACATACACTGAAGTTAGATATTATCTCCTTGGCCATGACATTCATCTGCCCATTTAGCAGCAGCTGTAACTCCAAGAAGATCCTTGTTCCTTCAGGGCAGTACCATCCCATGAAGAGGAACACTTGAGACACTGAAGAACTTTAATGAAGAAATAGTAGTTATAGTTTGCCAAGACAGAATTTTAGCCTTTTTTATATCCTTGCAGCCTACAGACATTCGGTCAAGATACTGACTGCACCTCCTGTCTAGCCTGGAGTAGTGATGTATACATGGGTATCATCAGTTTATTGTTGATATCATACTTATATAATATACAGTATAAGGCTTTTTGTTACATATGCTAATTGTGTAGTATGTAAGATACAGCTCTGTAATAACACATAAGTAACAACAGTAAATTAGTGTGCTTCTTGAAAGGTCATGATAATATTCTCTCTTCTAGGTCTTCAAGACAGAGTTCTGAGTTTTCCCAGTGAATCAAAGGGCAGTTTTGTGATCATATCCCCAATGCAGCCTTTGAATCTGATGGAATTCACACTCTGTATGAGGGTTGTAGTAGAGTATTTAGGTGAACGAAAAATAATTCTCTTCTCCTACTATTCTCAAAGTGATGAACTGAGAATTTTGCGTGAAGCAATGGGCTACTTTGGTTTACACATGGGAGGTAGGAGCGTGATGTTTGCCCTTCCTGATCTCAGCACTTTGGGGAGCCATATCTGTGTCACCTGGGAATCAGTATTTGGTCTTACAGCCTTTTGGGTGAATGGAAAAAGTAGTATCCGTAAGGTGCATAATATGGGACACATTCTCCAATCAGGTGGCACAGCAATACTTGGACAGGATCAAGGTGCACAAAATATGTCAGATCAGCAAAAGTCACATTTTGTGGGAGAAATAACAGATCTCTACATGTGGGATTATGTACTGAAATCATATGATATACAGAAAGTGTTCCAGGCCCATGAGTTTCCCAGAGGAAACATCTTTGACTGGAAAACATTGTCATATAAAATTATAGGTAATGTGATGGTATTGCCTAAGGACTAATAATTCTGTGTATGAATATCAATACTGTATGTATGGAAATACTGCCCTACTGTTTTGGGTAGCAAGCAAATAAGCAATAATTATTTGAAATCTAAGATGTTGAAACAAAACTAATGAGCATTTTGTTCTCAGTTTTTAACTATTCATTTTGATAATTCTTGAATTAACCCATTAAAATATATTAAATAAAATTGTCCTATGAAGAACAAATTTGAAAAGGCATTTTTTTTTTTCATTTGATATGGCCAGCCAAAATATAAAAAGACATGTCCTGGTGTCTGGAAGTTGTCACAGTTTGGATCAGGAAAAATAGTCTAAGACTTACTCCAAACATGACAGAGTAGCTGTTGATTCAGAGGCTGATGGATTCATCTCCGATTTTTGATGGGACTGTGATCCCCCAGAAAAAACAAGCTTGCAATCTGCAGGTCCTCCTGGACTCATGGCTCATGTTTGAAATGTAAATAGAGATTGCATCCAGGATGCATCAGCTTCCTGAGGTAGGCCAGGTCAAGAAACAAATGCAAGGATTCCAGAAATGTTACTTTATTGTAGTAGTATATATTAACAGTATCTTAAAAGTCTGTCAAAAACCTCTGCTGCCTCTTGTTAAGGACAAAAAGATCAGAGCAGAGGTATTCTGAGATTCTTTTTCATACTTTTTGCTTTCCCAGGACTGAGCAATCATTTCACCTCTTCCACCTCCTTCTCAAGGCCAGAGTTAAATTCCTTTACAGGATATTTTTTTCACAGCTTTGGTTGGTACATTTGTTGCAGACTTATCTGGAATAGGATGAACTGAAGATGGTCACCCATGCTTACATCATCTCTCCATTAGATTACTATGTCTAGCTCTACATTGGGCTGCCATTAAATGGAAACTTGGAAATTTCAGCTGGTCCAGAATGCAGTGGCATGTGTATTTAGTGCTGGTCTTGGTACTATCACATTTCTTTTTGCTGAGCAAACTGCATTAGTTACCAAATTCAGCCAATTGAATTTCAGGTGCGATTCAAAGTGTGGATTGCTATCTATAAACCCTATAAAGGAAAAGATTTTCCCTGCCAGTTGTGGCCAACTCTAGGGGGCGGTGCACGTCTCTGTTGCTTAGCCAAAGAGCCAGCATTTGTCTGAGGATACTTCTGTGATCAGGTGACCAGCATGATTATACGCTGAGGCACACAGATACTGTTACCTTCCCTGTTTATCTATTTTCATTTTTACATGCTTTCAAACTGCTAGGTTGACAGCAGCTAGGCAGACAATGGGTGCTCACTCCATTATGGGGCAAGACTTGGGTCTTGAATCTCCTGATCTTCCGGCTGACAAGACATGATTCTGTTATGTAATCTTGCAATAAAGATAGAGTTAGAACTCACAGTTGTGTGTCTTGTCTAGACCTTCTCATATGGCTAATATCAACCTTGCAAGATTGAAAGTATTTTCCCCCCTCTCCTTTTACCCTCTGGAAAACTAGGGAGGGTCTCTTCTGAAATGCTTCCCATGTGGACTGAGATATTTTTTACAGATCTTTATTTTTCTGTGGACTGAGATGTTCTTGTCAGGCATGAAAGACCAGATCTTCACTTAAAGGCTCCAATTAAATTATTTATTACTAAAGCCTGTACACAAGAATCTTCTCAACTAATCCTCAGCCCCTTGTTGGCACCAGATAAGGTTCAATGGCAATCAGGAGGGATTGGACTTAGTATGTTTGTAGCTATGTAGCAAGTCTACATGAATCCCTCTTTTCATCCCTCCCTCTGGCTCTGTCAACTCTTCTCCTATAGTCCTTCACTTTTGATCATAATAGCACCTGCACATTATGGTCGTAACTTGTGACAGTTTTAAAGTGGGTCATTATGTGAATGGACCATATTTTATCATCTTTTTGTGGCAGTTATTAAGCGACTGTCGTAGTCATAAAGCACTGCCATGGTTAAGCAAATGCTGCGACTGTTAAGCAAACCCATTGTTTGCTATGAGGTGTTTTTGCAGAAAATGAAGTAAATGCTAGTTTTTGGCAAAAATGTCATAAATTGACACATGACTGCAGGATGCTGCAAATGGCTGTAAATGCAAGCTGATGCTGAATGTAGTCACATGACCACACAGGGGACCTGGCAATTGGAAGTTTAGAACCTTTTGGGAGGTCCATCATAACTTTGAATAGTCACTAAATGACTGGTCATAAATCAAGCACTATCTATACATGATGGTTGTCCAGTCTGCACCCTTTCTTCCTGTCTCCCAAGAGCCATCCCACATACCATCTTGGTTTTCAGAAGATTGAAATGTTTGGTATATCTACAAACTTAGCCAGCTCACTGCTTATCCTTAAACCAAAATCAATTTTAAACATTAATAGGTCCTGGCCCCAGTGCAGAAACCCTTCTTACTTTCCTTCACTGAGAAACTGCTTATTCATTCCTGTTTGCTTTTCTGTGTTTTTAGCTAGTGCCAGTTTAGTGTAGTAAAGAAATCAGAAACTAGGACATCATAAGTTCTAGTCCTGCCTTGAGCACAAATCCAGCTGGATGATCTTCGGCCAGTCACTTTCTTTCATCCCTAGGGAGGACGCAGTGGCAAACTACTTCTGAAAAACTTTGTCAAGAAAACTGAAGTCATGTTCTAGTAGTCTCTGAAAATGTTTTAGCTAGTTAACTATAAATAGATAAATCCTCTTATCACTAAGTTTGCTCAAGATTGTTTCATGAGGAAAGTTGTCTAAGACTTTTGGAACCTTTGAAAATTTGCAAGAGTGGACACCGTAGATGCTTATATGCCTTTTTGAAAGCAGCATGACTCTCTAGCTTCTGGCGTATCACAGACAATCAAAAGCAGCATTCACATGGCACATTTTTCCTTAACAAAAGAAGTAGAATTCAAATAAGCTGGAAGATTGGATGAGATCATCCTGTATTTTCTGAAAAGATTCTGCCAGCTCAATCACCTGCCTGAAAGGCACAGACTCTCTTAACATTTGAGCATGATATCACCAGCTATTTCAAGGAGAGGAAGGGTAGAGTCCTCCCTTGGGAAATGACCACATTTGATTAGAGTCAGGAACAGTTGTGTGTGTGTGTGTGTGTGAGAGAGTGTGTAGATGTATTTTAGAAAAAATGAACACACTCTGTTCACTTATAAAGATGATTTCCTGAAACCAACAGGAGATGCACTTGTCTCCATAGTCAGTGTTCAGTGTCATATCCTTCTGAAATCTCAAGGGAAAGGATGGTGTAAAGGGGTGACAGGAAATTACAGATTTCTGGTCTGATGTAAAAGCAATCTCACTGGAGCAAAGTAGTTGTGGAAAGTATAAATAAAGCTGGTCCCAAAACAGCTTGAGAATCATTCGTGAGAACATTGGTCTGAAGGGAAAACGATGGTAGGAATTATTACTTTTTTTGGTCTTTGAAAACTTTTTGAACATTTTTATTGTAGATACTTTTATCCTTGCTTTTCTATAAAACAATTTACCTACAAAGGATGCTAACTTTTAACCTACTTCACACAGTTTAATGAGACAAAATCAGTGTTCTTCTCCTGCGTTGGAGACCTGTGTTCTCCTGGTGACTGCCTGGACTAATCCCTGTAGTTTTCTTGGCCAGGTTTTTGAACTGATATTTGAAGTGCTTTCTTCCTACAGTTGAGAAAAGTGTCTGGTCCAAGGTCATCCTGCTGGCTTTGTGCCTGAGGCAGGGTTAGAATTCATAATCTGTCTACTAGATAATACTACATAATCTGTCTACTAGATAATACTACATAATCTGTCTACTACTACCAAACAGCCTCTCGATTATCATTCTATTTCATCACAAACTGTTATTGATAAGTATCCAGCAAATTTTTTGCATATAATAATGGCTTGGACTATAATTTACTATCTTGTCAGCCTGGCTGGGCAGATAAAAAATAATGGCAATTGGAAGAGGTTAAGATAAACCATAGAGGCAAATAATACATGGGGTTATGCAAAGGAATATATAAAAAGGTTTCCCCCCCTTCTTTCTATTACAATGGAGGAAGTAGAAAAAAATTAAGCATGCAAATAGAAGAAATATAACAGGTTTCACTTTTAAAATATGGAATGCAATGTGTGATTATCATAAATTAAAGAGGGTTTTTTTTAATGCTTTGCAGTTTGGATCAAGAACAGATAACAAAATATGTATGTCTGTGTATGTGTGGGTGTATGATTTTAGGTAACTTGGTAATATCTACTAAGCACTTTGGCTGTTAAGAAAATTGTTATAAAACTATCCAGCAATGCTATACTTGTACACTGTATTAACTATAAGAAGTATTTGTGTAACTGTTTCTTCTTCTAATTGTTCTTATTTGGTGGAGCTTAGGTTTTTTCTTTCTCTGTACTGGCATTCTACAATCTATGGAAATTGTGTCTGAAATGCTATTTGCCCCAGTACATATTATTTAGACTTGTAAGAAAGAAAGGCAGAAGAGAGTTTCCTTATATGTGAAATCAAAGACCAAAGGGTACTGAGAAAACCTTCAAGTAGGGAAACCATTTTTTTAAAAAAAAATTGAATAAAGAATATTTACTGTTGCAGGAATAGGAAACCTTTATATTTATTAATGACATATGTTTGCAGCTTTTATTCATAATGTGTCAGAAAAATTAAGAGATTTGACTCTTCTGGATATTTATTAAAGCAGAATGGGCAATCTGTGTCTCTCAAGACCATTTTTCCACTAAAGTCCTTTCCAACAGTGCCATCAAATCTAAGCGTTATGCTTTCTGAAAAACTGTGGTGCAGTTTCCTCCTTCCTAAGGTAGGAAGCATACAAAAACTGTATGTGTGACCTAAAATAATTTTGTTGGAGTTCTAGAACTTCAAAATGCTTCTCCTCAAAGAGAAAATCCTTAAAGCTCATATTCAAATGGCACCCTACCTGCTTTGTGACACTGTATTATCCACTGTAATCCTCAGTTTTAAAAAAAGTGCCCCAAACCCCCTTAGCAGATTAATGTACTTTAAGGTGCTGGACTAGAGAGGTAAGATGAAGAGATTTTTTAAAAAAAAATTGATATGTTTTAATAATGAAATATAGAAACTACAACATGAAATTAAAAAAAAATATACATGAAGAAAAACTATAAATATATTATAGTGATTAAAATAAACTAAAAGTGATAAAATTAGTTAACAAAAATATTTATAATATGATCATCTTAACAAGATTATGATAAAAATTAATTCAGTTCTTAAGTTAATTATTAAAACTAGACCACGTGCAGACATACTGCTTCCTGAATACTGCATCTTTTTTCAGTTTTATAACACAGAAACGTTTTGAAAATAAACTCATATTTCATAAAATGACTATTTTCATATTTCAAGAATACAATTCAATATACATTAAGATCCTTATCTATCGTATTTTTTTCTTTGCACTGAAGTGTTAGGTCCCCATTATATCACTTTCATTTTGTTCTTAGCCTGTGAATGAGACAATTTTAAGTCAACCTTAGCTGTACTTGTGTTAAATTATATCCCTCCCAACTTTATTCCAATATTGTCCAAGGATAACCTCAAAATTATCCTAAACTGTTAGACTTCTTCCTTCATTATCAGAATTATCATTATCAGAGACTGGCAGGCAGGTAAATAAAGAGCGCATTCACGTTGATACTGAGAGTCGCA
>JANHZU010003386.1:221775-237323 GCA_032468055.1 Acrochordus granulatus
TTATGAAGAAGACTGAACAAATTGGAAAGTTTAGCCTTGAGCTAGAATAGCATGCTTCAAATATCTGAAAACAAGGCCCAAATATTTAGGACCAGCCCTGCCTAGATGATCACAGTAGTATTTTAGAATGGAAATGATGGCTGGTAAAATAATTTGTTTCCTAAAGACAGTGATATTTTGCCTTTTTATTGTCCCACCTAAAAAATGGAAGAAGATAGATGCATTATAAAATGTTTGAAGTGTCTGATGGAAAGACTGCTAAAATATTTTAATGTAATACATGATTAATTTATAAAAATCACTGAAATCAGCTAAGAATTGAATCTTTTGTTCTGATGCTACCAATGGCTTAGATAAACTTATTTCTTCAGTTTTTAAAGATTTTTTATCCCATCTTTATTATTTTACATTACTCGAGGTGACAAACACACCCAATATTCCTTCCTCCTCCTATTTTCTCCACAACAACCATCACCCTGTGAGTTGGGTTGAGCTGAGAGAGAGTGACTGGCCCAAAATCACCCAAGTGGCTTTCATGCCTAAAATGGGATTAGAACTCTCAGGCTCCTGGTTTCTAGGCCAGCACCTCAACCACGACATCAAACTGACTTTTACTTACTGTCTTCAGTTAGAAAAGGACTCCAAAATTTTTTCCAGTAAATTCACTCCATACTACATCTCCTTTCTTGTTAGAAAGCATAGCAAAAACGGTACAAAGCAGCTTTCAAAACATGCCACATTCTGCCAATAAATAGCAAATTCTATATAATTCTAATTTGCTTATTATAAATACTACCAGCAGCAAGACTTCACATTGAAGTGATGCACGGACAACAGTATAAACAAGACAAAAAGGATGTGGCCATTACTGCAGAGGTGGAAAACCTTCAACTTGTAGACGAGACATGACCTATAAATTATCCATCCCCAACTCATAGTAGTCCCACCAGAAAAACATTGCTGCGTGGGCATTTTCAGAGGGGCAGGAGGTGGGGAATGACACATGCATGATGACGTAACTGTACAAAAACTATGTTTTTTGTTGTTGTGTCAGATGGCACAAGTATTTAATGGTGGCATTTGTGTGATGATATTACAGACATCATTGGAAAGGTACTGCAGTTTGCAACAGACACCACTGCCTGCCTCCAAAGCAATCTATGCAGAAGGAACTTGGGATAGATTGTTCCTCAAGTTCACCTGCGTTGAATTACCTCCTCCACATAGGATATGATAATGCCTGATCTACTTAATATGGGGCAGGAAGTTCTTCACTCTTGCACTGAGAATTTTCCTCCATGCAGAATTTGGAGAACAATCCCCATCTTCTCTTGCATGGAGAAAGGGACTCCATGGAGGAACAATTCTAAAAGTTTTCTATTTATTTGATGTTTATCCTGTCTTTATTACTTGATAAGTAACTCAAGATGGCAAACACACACAATACTCATTCTTCCTCCTAATCTCCCACAACCACCACCCTGAGATGGATTGGGTTGAGAAAGAATGACTGGCCCAAAGTCAACCAGCTGGCATTCATGTCTAAGGCAGGACTTGAACTCACAGTCTCCAACCCACTTCTCCTGAATGCTCTTTTTAAATGATGTGTTTTATTTCTGTTATCACCATGACTCTGGAAATGCTGATTCTAATGGCTGCATTACATGCTGACATAAAGTTGATTTTCAACATTTAATTTTTTATCTTGATACATTATTAGATAGTTATGCTTTTATTTTGCCTTTCATCTTGAGTAGCTTTAGTCTAGAAATGTGGCATACAATAATAAAAATAAATAGAACAACAGAACTTGGAATTTTAAGCTTGCTGACTTGGAATGCTAGCAAGATGAGATGAATGGCTACAGGGGGTTGATACTTACAGCATGAAGCCTCATTGCACTTGTGATCTGTATTGCAAAGTTGAGCAAAATGACCATTCAAAACCACACTGTATTTTTATGATCAAAAGCAAATCACAATGTTAGTCCCTTTTTCAGATATAAATGAATGATGACAACAACCAGGCTCACTATGTCAAACAGTCTCATTAGTGGAGGAAAAAAACAATCGTACTACCATTCTGCAGATCACCTGTACTTTCCCCCTGACTTTAGAGTTAAAATTACTCAAACTAATGTGGAATTAGAATATGCCTCCAATTCAAAATGAAAATTGTTGGCTGGGAGAATAGAGGAGTTATAAAACAAAATCTGCTTAATGTAAGTTGGAGGAAGAATTTTCTAAAATTATTAACTTTCACTGTTCCTTTAGCAAGGTGTGGAAAATTCAGTAAGAGCTTAAAAATGTAATGGATATGATAGAAAATTGCTTAGCTTTCCTGAGAATTGTAATGAGAATGTAATTGAGACTGTAGGAGTGTAATTGGCAGCTCATAGGGCCAAACTGCAAAGGAACTTGGTTTAGAAGCCCATTTGCCACCAATATAAATTACTTCTCTCTTTCTTGACATCTTCCAAAGTCTGAGGAAGGAACTACAAGAAGTTAAAATATGGGCTTTCTTGTATATGTATTTGGTACCTCTGTACCTAAGTGTTCAACCCCCCATGTATTTCAAGCAGCACACATAATGGGTGATTTCCCCATTAAACAAATCAAGCTTGTTTTGCATGAGCAAACTGGCTGTATCATGTGGTCACCCATTGTGCCCAAACCATTCAGAGTTATAAAGAGAGGATAGAAAAAGCACTTAGGCTTCAGAGGATATCAATTTACTTTCTCTCCCTAATTGCTATTGTGATTTGGACACTAATGGGGTAACAAAATCATGCTCAATACATAAAACTGTATGAAAAGTAATCAACTTGAAAGAAAGAATGGACTCAAGAAGAAACAGAGGAAGGGGTTCTCAGAACTGAAAATACTTGTAATGACCTTGGGTTACTGGTCCAATCTAAATGTACACTCCAGCATTCAAAAGTTAACTATTAAATATCAGTAAAAACAGGGAGTTTCTTGTTTATGAACAAGGAAGTCCATCAGCAGAATTTTGTCATGACCTCTGATCTGCAAATGAACATTTCTTGAATCCTTTAGTGTAACTTAATTCTGAAGTGCATCTTACATGACTATCTGTATGAAGACTCCTTTTAACTCATTCAGTATTTAGGGTAGTTTGAAAATTCTTCATGGGATTGGGTTACTCACCATGAGGGAATGGTTCACAAATTATGGGCTATCAGAGAAGCAGCAAGTGACTTTCTGAAATACTGCCCGTTTTTTCCATGCAACTATTAATGTTATATGCATAACGGCAATCTTGATTTTCTAACACTGAGAAAGAGCATAATCAACACTTAGCATGTTCAAGCTTTGCAGAAATGCTTTTATAGAAAATAATTCTAAGAGATACTCTCTTCTCCCACAAAGACAACATCCTAGGATACCTTTTTCTTTTAGTGAGTTAAATCCAATCCAATATATGCAAATATATTCTTCCCTTTGTGGATGGTTCAGTAACTGCAGCCCCCAAAATGGGAAATGTATAATTTACCCACCTTCTAGCCATGCAGAACTCAATGCTCCAGAGCCCTACAGTTCTACCCTATTATCCCTAGAGAAACTCGGAGAAGTTTGTAAGCAATTGGTTTTAGACAACTGCATTAATGAGATCTTTAGTGATTCTGGATGAAGTAAAATTCCTGAAGACCACAGAGAAGTTTTTGACTTATTCTAAATAAAGTTATAATTGCTCTTTGCTTCAAAAGTCCCTGCATTTCTCACCTGGAGGAATAAGCAAGCTTGTTTGAATAGAACTAAGATTTTTCTCAAGTTCTAATGAACAAAGAAACATTCTTGTATTACAGCTTCAGCCAAAGAAAGGCAAGAAAAGATATTCTGGCACTTTTCAGTATTGTGGCCATTCTATTTTACATTCTTTTTATTATTTGTGGTCTAAATCCTGGGCATTTCCACTCTCTACCCCTAGATACATCCAAGAGGATCTTTAAGAAAGACAATCATTTGAACCCTTTCTTTAAGGAGGATTTTTCCTCTCAAAAGTGAAATCTTCAGACAGTTCTACCCTAATTTCCTTGAAATGAATGTGTGTATGTGCCTTCTTCTTTTACGATCTGTGGTTCTTCTGCTGTCAAACACCACTTAAGAGGAAGAAACAAACATTGCAGAATATCAAGTTTTTCCTTTTTTTCCCCTAAACACCCTTGGGTCTCTTTCATCACAGTGGCCTAATTCTTCAGCTCCCCTATTTGGCCTAGGATAAGTGTTCCTCAAGTCATGTCTGCTCCCTGCCTTAATGGTTCTAGATAGACAAATGAAATCCCAAAGCTGAGATGATAAAGAGGTACAGCTCACATTTAATTGGGGAACAGAGGCTTTTCTTGTGTGTACACCCCCCTTATCTCTTTCAAATGACATCTGCTCTTGGTGCCAAGGCCAACATCCTTATGTTGTTAGGATGAAGGTAGGAGAGGAAGCAGAGCCTTTTTTTCAGATATCATATATGCAGAAATAATTTTGAAGGAAATCTCTAAGGTTCACTCTCTAGGAATTCTACCTGATACAAAAAATCCTTTTCAGTAGTATGTGAAAGTGATTTAGTCGAGTGCCACCGAGTGAGCCAATTCCTGTCTAGCTTCATGGTATTAATCCAAAAAAAATATATGCTTAATTTATTCTACATCTACATCTGAATACATAAATCATAAGATTTTTAATGTGTATATCATATATACTGAAAGCTATCCTACCTAGATGCACATCTTTTTAGAAAGCCTTTAAACAAAAAGTACTTGCTCTGCTCTAACAACAAAGACAGTATGTGTTTTTGTTACAATGTGTGACAAAAATAATAAAAAAAACACTCCAGAAGTGAATCGTATTGGAAGTGCAGCCCCAGAAGCCTCAACTCTTTTGATTCTTGACAATTTGGGATACTAGAAATAGAGTCAGGAAGCTTCCTTTTGTTTCAGCTCTGCTTGTCCAATTGGAATATTGCAACTCTTAAGCTTCCTCCTTCAATCTGTTTGCCAGAGAAAGAATAGAGGATTTAATTCCATCTTCCTTCTCCTGCGCTCTTTCTTAACCTCTCCCCCATTGTATAGTCTGTGGGTCCTTCCTCACTGCTATGTTAATGTGCATTCTTCCAATCTTTGAGTTGGCAGAAAATTATGCCAACATAAACTGTGCTGCACTGATGGTCAAGAATTAACCTGCCTTTGTGACTGTTTTAGTGCAGAACAAATCAAAGGTAGATTCCCCCGGCTACATTTCTTCTCTTATCCAGTTACCTGCCAGTAAGAAAAAATAAAGCACCAATCACTGTCCTTAACTTGTAGCAAGGCAGACTTGAGAAACTTTGAGCAGATACTTTACTGACAAATTGCAGCACAGCTTCTCTGTGGTACTAACCTGCCATTCTTACTATTGTTGAAAAGATGTCTAGCTCTTTTCTGAAAGACTGCAGGATTTGTTACCCTGACACATCTAGTATTCTTTCAAAAGAGGGAGTGAGTTTCTCCAGGAGCTCTGATATGCGTCGTCCTGTCCTCTTGCTACACTGATAGCTGTCAGCCAAGCTATCTGTGGTTTAGCACTTTTCCACAATACCATGTGTATTCAGAAATAGCCCAACTGGCATATCAGAGAAATGGCAACAAGCTGGTGAGAAGCATTAGGAGAGTTCATCTTGCTTCACCTATCCCCTTGCCAAGCACAAATTTTGTCATCTGCTGCAACTTAAAGCAATAAAGAATGACTGATAAGTCTACAAGGAAGTGAGTAGCCATGGTCAGGAGCACTTGATTCTCACTTGTGCAGAAACTGGTTCTCTTACTCATTTTAAATTAACCTGTATGCCACTTTTTTTGAAAAAAGATGTAGCTAGTACTCTTCAGAAAAGTACTAAACCTGTTTACACAAGGATATTTCAGGCTTTATGCAGGCACATGCATCTGTAGGACCTATCTCTCTGGCAGCCCAACTCAAACTGACCATGGAGGTCGGGGGCATACCAGCAATAGTCCAGAATGACCAAAAATTAGACAAATCCCAGCCCCTATCATGCCATCACTGGCACTGCTAATGAAGTGTCAAGAATAATTCCTAGTGAAAAGAACATCAGAAACGGGGGGGAAAACATTGTTCTGGAATTGTTAAATATAAAATTAAGATGCTTCTGCAAAAGGCTGGTGTGAGTACAAGGTCAAAACCTAAAAATACATTATCTGGAAATTATTAATGAGGGATCTTCATACCAAGGTAAGTGGGAGACAAGGATGAGCTCTTAATGATTATTGCTTTACTCAACACACCTATGCTAAATATATCCCCAGTAAATAAATAGAAGATTCCATAGTTAACTAAACCTTTATTCTACAATACTTACTAAAATTTCTATTTCCTTTTATTTATTTTTTGCCTATGTAAATCAAAAATACTGTTTCTTCTTACATATTTGTATTTATTTGTATCCTGCCTTTATTATTCTTATAAACAACTCAAGGTAGCAAACATATTTAATATGCCTTCCTCCTCCTATTTTCCCCACAGCAGCAACCTTGTGAGGAGAGTTGGGCTGAGAGAGAGTGACTGGCCCAAGGTCACGCAGTTGGCTTTCATGGCTAAGGTGGGATTAGAATTTACGCCTCCCGCTTCCTAGAGAGAGAAGTTGCTCTGTCTACAGATTTAGTCAAGAGACTACATAATGAATGACAGTGCAATTTCTTTTATTCATCTGATGACATACTTTATTGTCCTATTTTTTAACAAGCAGGAAATCCTGAAGGCCTTGCTAGTGGTATTCATCAACTAAGTATTCATATATTAAACTAAGTGATTAGGCATGGCATATTATGAGAAATGGGAGGTGGATATACAATTTCATTCCAAGAGAAGGAGAACGAAATGCCAGACAAAGTTCAGGAAAAGAATTGGCTGCATATGGGTGCAGAACCAATGAATATTGATAAACAAGTGTCTCTTCCCCACCCCACATGTTTACATTTCCATGAAAGAGAAGGAAAATTGCATACCAAGTATGGTGAGCACAACCTCTCCGACTCTGTATTTGTTTTCAGACAATATAATGCCTCTTAAAAATAAGTTCTTCACTGATTGATGGTTCCAAACCAATAAAACACAAACACAATACTTAAAAGTACATGAAAATCAAACCTGAAACAATTAGTAATGAACAGAAGTTGCTAAGTGACTTCTGTAAACCATAGCTGTTAATGAGAATTGGGAACCTTTATGGAGTTGCTCACATTTAATTTCATGGAAGGAGATTAGCAACCTCTTGAACAGAGAGACATATAAGATTTCTGACAATTGGGCTTACAAATATCAGGTATAAGGAATGCTACAATGATTATACATTAGTTATTAACTTCACTTCTATTGACTTCTGATACACACAAGTGCATTTATAGTAAATTTACCTTTTGTCTCCATAATGGATGGTGTGCTAATTCAACCTAAGCAAAAAGTCTCTTACAAGGATCATCAAAATGCTAAAAAAAATCTAGAGATCACTCATGGGAAACCTGCAACTGACCATACTGGAAGCGAGAAACTTTGGCCCTATTATTTTGAAGATCTAAATTCCAGATCTTGTTTAAGTTACATTAAGGTTTTAAAGGTGAAAAATTCAGGAGAAAATTTCATAAGACACTGAAGATCTGGTTCTTCACATAGATGACCCTATTTTAGTGGTTCTGGAAGTATGGCATGAGTTTTTCCTAGAGCACTATGCTGTTTTAAATTATTTTTAATTGTTTCTTCTGAATATTTTAACTGACTTGAATCAATGTGTTGAATGGATATTTTTAGTACTAAATGGACATATAGACAATGCCATGTGAGTATTCCAAAGATGGGGTACCACAACTGAAAAAGTCCTGGCTAAAATCACAACATGGTTCACCTCTAGAAGCAAGCAGATCCAAAAGGAGAATTAAGACTCTCTCCTTAACTATAAATAGCACTTGAAGAAATAAATTTGAGCTGGGAACTGGGCATGGCAGGAAGAAAAAAAGGGTTAAATGTTTCTATCATATCCTGTAGGTTCTGAAGATGCTTACTGATATACATAAAGCTGCTGTTTGTATAAAAATGTGCATGTTAAATGCATTGTTAGTTTTGTTCTTAATAAGGGAAAAATGACCAAAGATTTCAAATAATAGTTTCATAATTTAAAAAAATGGTTGCAACTTCTGATATACTTTACAAGAAGTCTTCAAAACAAGGTTTTAGTTCTGAACTGTTCACCATTTGGGCTTCAAAAAGGTTGAGACTGTATTGGGAATTACAGATCACAGGGACAAAGGAAAAAAACAATCTAAACTGAGTTTTACAATTTCATCACTGCTGCATTTAATCTTCCATACATATTCCAAAATGCCCTGTATCCAAACTAAAATTAGCTTCAGAGCAAAAGTTGTTCAGTATGTCAGTTGTTCTCTATCGTTTAGTCAACATTTGCAGTTAAGCCCTGATTCTTTAAAACTAGGTAAGGAAATCATTGACATCCAAGTATTTATTAGTGGCTGTTCATTAATTCGGTGTCATTATATTTTCTCCTTTATAACCATCCACTATACTTTCATGGTCAATTCTTAGCTATTTAATGCTGTGTCACAAGAATTCTTTCAGTGGATAAGGGGTTGCAGAAATCTGTTTCTTCTTTCTATCTTGCAAAGAACACTGTTTAAAGACTTTAATATTTCTAAAGGAACAATCAATCTAGTTAAACTTGAACAAATAAGTCTTTTCTAACAGATGCCTAGAAAATTTTCCATAACATGCTGGAGTCCTGCCAGAAAGGACACCTTGGCATGTCTCTTCCCCAATGCAGCTGAGTTAATTTCCTCCTCTTGCTGCTGTCTCTTCCTTTCCCAACCTAAAAGTTTTAACTGTTTCCTATTATTACTGATTTTTTAAATATTATTTTAAAATGCTAAGATTACTGTTATTATATTTTACTTTGGAAACTGCTTTGAGAAAAGGTTTAAACTTTAAAATATAAATCATAAAACTTGGCTGAATACCTGTTTATACGTATAATGTTATGCTCATACTGTATTCTTTGTTGACTCCTTCCCTTTTTATCTGTTCAGCATAGGATTCTGTGTCTTTTTCCTTAGCATTGACGCCTTCACTAGCAGGCAAACAGGTCTGATATGCATTTCAGACAAGCATACTCTTAGGACTTCAGTTTTCTTAAAGTACAAGAACAATATTTTCTCAGTTATGAAAAGTCATAAACTTTAAATGCTCTCTTCCAAGATTAAAAAAAATACATGCTAACTCACAATATATTTTAAAATATTTTCCTGGAGTTCAAGGGCTGTTTTCCTTCTAATTCTGTCATCGTTCATAGATGGACTGAAAATGCATAAATCTGTTAAGCTTTATTTGTCATCAGGTTGGAGGGAAGTCAGAGAGGTGGCAGTGATTGGGATTAGAGACAAGACAAGGACTGAAAAAGAGGACAACAAATATCACACCAGTGGTATTAGTACAATGTTGTGCAGTGGTAAAACAGTTATTACACCACTACTTTTCTGCTGAGTCAAGGATGAATGGAAATCTAAATAGTGTGGAAAAATCAAATAGCATGTGAGAAATAGAAAGTGAAGTCTATCTCATATTTACTTTCACTTTGTGTGTGTGTGTGTGTGTGTGTATTTCTCTTTCTGGTGGTTTATAAAGGAGTGCAGTAATTACATGGCTCTCAAATACTGCCACAGAAGACTTGTCCATGAAAGTTTTCATGGGAAAGCTTGCCAAGATTTTAGCAATGATTTCTAGAAGGGAAAAACAAAAGGGATAAAAAATTTTGGAGAAATGAGGAGTCATGGGGCAGGGCTTGTATCTCACCTTAAAATAGAAGGAGAGATACAGTTTCATAGAATGGGTTAAAAAATAGACTGCCAAATTGCTGATCTCTAGATATATTAGGATGGCAACTCTCAGAATTCTCGGACAAGGGAAACTTGGTTCAGGATTCCTGATGCATCTATATGTCTTTTAGTCAAAGGATGTTCTTTTTTAATAACCTTTTTTTTTCTCTGCCTCCCATGAAGATTATGGAGTATGATATTTTCCCCTTCAGTTTTGATCCTACATGTCACTTCTATGAAACTCTGCTGGACCAGCAAAGCCGGCTATGCAACCACATCAAGAAACTCCAAGAGACATTACAGAGACTTGGTAAACTGAACAGATGTTCTGTCATTGCACATCTAACAGGAAATTCTTTAAGTGCTGCAGGAGCAATTATGGCTATTGTGGGGCTGTCCTTGAGCTCTGCAACTCTAGGAGCCTCTCTCTTGGCTTCTGGGGTGGGCTTAGGAGTGGCAGCTGCAGGAGGGGCTGTTTCCATGACTTCAGACTTTTCTTTAGTGCTCTGTATCTCCAAGGAGGTGAAAAGAGTAAAAAAGATTGCTCTGGCCTGTCACAGCCAGATGAATGAAATGATAAATTGCTTGGAGTTCCTGCACCACAGTTGGAATCCCACTGACCCTTTCTTATTGCAGCCTGAGAAAAATGCTTCTCTTGCCCTGTATAATTCTGCCTGCTTTGTGGTATTCTGTGCTCCTCGGTGCTGCCTGGTCCCTGAGCACATGGAAGAAGTGACAAAAGTGAGCCATACCTTACTTAAGGCAAAAATCCAGAAATTGGTAGAAAGCCTAGAAGTCTGTGCAAGATATATGGATGAAATCTGCAAGCTTTTAGACAGCCGGAAAGCACGTCCTTGGAGGGCAAAAGAATTAGTGTACTGACATGGGATCAGAATCAGAATGACTCTGAAGTAACACCAAGTCTTCTCCTTTAAAAAGAAAACTTGATATAAAAGCAGTAAATACTGTTACTGTGGGTTATAATTAGGATTGTATGTTCCCTAGGACTTGTAACTCTCTTAGCCCTACAACTGTATATCCTACATTGTTTTGTTTTTGCTGATCAACACAACTTGAAGAAATCATGGTTGTACCAGTTGTAGTCTATACTTCACACATGTCAAAGGAAGTTATTTGTCACATAGCACCATACTTGAGTTTTCTAAGGAGGAAAAGATTTCAAAATGTCTGATTGAATAATAGCACAATTAGCAGAAGTTTCTTCAATACATGGAATTTCAATTCATGTTTCACAATAGCAGGAAAAATAGATGAGAATAATTTTCAAAGCTATGATAGTAATTGCATTTTGATGCTCACAATGTTCAGTATGATAGAAGTCATGATGGAACTTGTCAGTATAAACACAAATGTTTGGCAATTCTAAAATCTGTTGAATTGTGAGAGTGAGACACATAAGCAAGGCCTAAATACATATGAACTTTCCTTATGATGTTCTTGTAGAGATGGGAATTTGCCTTGCAAGTGGGACTAGAAGTGAATAATTTTTTTCTACTGTTTCTTGACTTTGCAATTTTTGCCTCATTTTCTTTCTTGTCATAGTTCTCTTTCACATATGCTTTTCATACATATCCAGAATATCATGTATTTTTCTATTTATTTATATGGGGCAATATTATTGAACTGTTTATTTAAAACAAATAAGAATACTGTCAACGCAACATGGAATCAGATATTTTTTCTTGTATCTGAGGCAACATCTTTAAATTGCTTGAATTCATTCTCTTGTCAACATTTTCATTCAAAAGATATGAAAAAAAGAAGGCAGAACAAATTGGGTTGCAAACAAAATTTTTTTAAATTCAAAACCTTGTTAGAATTTCATATGAAGGATTATTTTTAAGAGGTCATCTCCCTGTGCATTTATATTCAGAAACATCTTACTGAAATGTGAAAACAGTGTTATTTAATTTTACTTATGAAAGCCTTTGCAGATTGAGTCTTTTTGATGCTCCTCTTCACTTGAACAGATTCATCATCATTTTGTACCTGTAAATGTATTGTTGAATAGAAAGCTGAAAAGAAGAAAAACTCCACTAAAGATGGTGGAAGCTTTCCTCAAAAAGTCTATGTACTCATTCATTCAGGTCATGATTTATTTTTGCAAATTTTTTTTCTCAAAAGGCAGCTGGGCTTTAATTATTTGATGTAATCAGAAAAAAATTCATCTCCTGTCCAGGAGACTTTCTCAATTCCATGTGGAAAAGAAAAAAAGTTGCAAGAATATATACTTTTCTCAAACTCGGCATGATGGTATGTGTCCTGTATCCTGCCAAGTTTGAAAAATGTATATATTCTTGCACCTGAAAGAAAAAATGTTTTATCTGTAAGCTTAGTTCTCACCCAGATGGTCAGTTTGAGCTATATCACTTTACAAAGCAGGTCTAGGTTTTGTGTGATTGAATGTTTTCTCCTGTTTCTACAAATAAGAGCAAAAGCTTAATAACTTAATAACGTTTCCCAGAAATGCCTGCTTTCTTTAGTGAGGGATTTTATTTTCTTATTGGGGAGCATTCAGTCATATGTCATATGTGTCCAAAAATATAGCTCAGGCTTATCAATAGTGAGAACTAAGTCATCAAGCTGTCAAATCTGAAGAAGATGTGATGTTTCTTATTTCTTCATGTATTAGGAAGGAGTGTTTTGGGAGATCTCAAGTGATGGCAACCAAGGGATTTAAATGCATGAGAGCCAAAGAAAGTGGGTATGAGGTATATTTTGTGGAGATAGTATAGCAAATCTGACATATTCTTTGTCTTTTTGTTCTTTTTGGGAGAAGAAAATGTAATAATTATGACCTCCAGGTTATTTCAGTAATTTATAAAATCATCATATTCCTCAGAATTCTAATGCAATATAAAATACAGAACAAATATGAAATAATTTTGTATCTGTATTTGTATTATTTCTCCCCAATTCTTGAAACATTTATTTCAGAAATAGCAACTCTAAAAATCTCAATGGATTCAGGACGCTTGGAAAAATAATTGTGATAATTGGTAGTATTACGTTCATCTTCAAATATACAAATTCAGCAGAAATCATCAGCAAGTGTGGAATAAAGTTCCATGTTCATAATGTGATCCCATTCTTTTAATCTATGCTCCCTTTTGCACTTCTACACATCTTGTTCTGAGCACACAGATATAAATTTCAAACAACATATGTCCTTCTGTCCAAATGCATCACATTATAATTTATTCAAAGCACAGTAAATCAAATGAGATCCCCATTAATGTCTGACTGCAGTTTATGCAGACAATACTTTGCCACATTCTAAGCAGAAGCTTCTGTTAGTAATACTACTCTAGCTGAAATCTAGAACACTGATCTATGGGGCCTTCTAGGGCCAATGAATCCAAGTTGCAAACTCTGGATTATTTCTAGATAACAGCAGAGAACTATTTTTTCTGCATCTCTTTGCTACTGTTCTTGATTCTTGAAGCCCAGATCTGGTAACCCCAGGAGTTCCAGACAATTGCCAAGAAGCAATAAAAATGCACATTTGTTCAACAAAATGCAGCATTGGCCAGGGGGTTTAACTTGTAATTTGTACGTACACATGGTACGTTAGTTAGTGAGGTAAGATTCTGAGGGAGCGAGATAGCTGTGATGGAACGCAGCCAATGATGGTTTTAGAGTGGTTGCAGCTTCACTGTAGACTTTTACTGTTAAAAGAGATTCAGAATGACCAGAATGGAGTGAATGTATTTATCTCTGTTCTGTGCTTTGGATTTCCAAACATCTGAAGAAGAAACAGAGTGCTCCTGAACAAGCAAACATGAACCAAAAGCCTGAGAAGGGAAATGTGCATCATTGATCTACAAACACAATCAGAAAGATATATTTCTGATGTCACACTGTGTTGTAAATACTTAAACACTAGTATCACATGTTACTGTGGACTGATAATCATAAGGGACTCCAAAGTTATATAAAGAATAGATCTATATGACAAGCAGTTTTACTGTCATGTTGAAATGCTGAAAGCATGCAAATTTCTTGGAGGCATTAACCAGGATAAGGAAGAAAAGCTCAAAGGAAAGGTGAGCATTGTGGATTCTTGAAATATGTGAAAATAGGAATTGGCCAAGAATGAACAGAGAAACCTGAAAGATTATGTAAGTAGGAAGGTTCATTTAACAATGGAAAATAAGGAAAGAACTATAAATAAGGCTGCCAGGTGACTGTATGGGTCCCCTTTTAGAATAATGAACAGGTGAAGGATGAGTTGCTGATGGCGAGTTGGGTGGGCTATAAATTTGACAAACAAATGTCACTTCAGTTATTTTTTTTGCAAATATTATATCTGGCAAATGTAGACAATAGTTGGAGAAATGCAGCAAAAATAAGTTTATATTTATTGCTTGTAAAGTGGTCACTATATTATTTATAACTACGTAGCAACTATGATGCTTGGATCCTCTTACTTTACCAGCTACATATTGAAAGTTTGTTTGAATTTCCTGATACATTTCCTGTTCTTATACCAGAAGAGGATGTGGCACAGCTGGATGCCAGCAACTGATGTTGCAGGTACATCATAGTTCTTCAGTGTTCATGCATGTAATTAGAATGATTTTCCCCCCCAACATTAACTGGGAAAGCTGTCACGCTATGGATATACTTCCTGATATGTTTTTAGCTTATGTGAACTCCTTGCACAGCATATTTCTTGGTCACATGAGAAATAAATCTGAGATTGGAAATAGAATTGTTGTATAACATAAAAGTATGATTTCTAAATGAATAAAACACAATGTATAAGTAATCGTTAGAGTTGAAAAGAGATGACCCAGATGAAATTAATCTCTATTCAACAACTTTAATAGTTGTTTCAAGGTTACAAGAATTTCTCCTTCTGACCATCTAAACTACTAACCTTGGCAGATAAACTAACGGTCCTCCTGCACTTGATCATGCATAATGACGCTAGGCTACTCGCCTCTTCACACATGGTTCAGTCCTTGTTTCCCCCACAGTAATACTGCTAATCTTGTAGGATAAAGTTCTAGAACTTTGTTATATCATCCTGACCATTAAAAAGTGCCATACAATCTCTGCTTAGGCAATAAACAAGAGGCTAAAACCATTGGATGCGTTTTTCAGAGAGTTAACAATAAAGGAGGCATATAAGCAGTAAGATAGTAAAAAGAGAAATAGGTAAGTAAAAAATAAGTTATGTTCAAAAACAACTATGACAATTTATATTTGTAAGAATATATTAGCTTTATGAAACCTTGCCTAACTGCATGTGCCTTGTAAGCACACTTCTCTACTATATTAGAATAAATATGCTTTGTTCTGTATACTGGGTTTATGGCCTTTCTTTTACAAGAGCTTGAAGAGAAAAAGGGAGCTACTTTGGAGTACTGGACAGGATGCTGGACTAGAAACTAGGACACTGTGAGTTTTAGTCCTTCAATTAGGCATAAAAGCTGGCTGGATCACTATGGGCCAGTTATTACTTCTCAGCCCAACTCACTTCATAGGAAAAACAGAAGGACTATTATGTACATCACCTTGATTTGCATAAAATAAACATAGGATATAAACCTAACAAACATTCACAGCTAAATAATTGTTTTCTTGTATATATTTTTGTTTTTATGTTTTTATTGTAAGCTGCTGAAAATCATCTTGA
>JANHZU010003386.1:254595-264885 GCA_032468055.1 Acrochordus granulatus
ACCTGTCCAGTATGGTTGAACCTCTGGCAGAGCTCTCATCTTCTTCAGAGCACACAAGCCCCCAACCACAGCAAGGTTGTTGCCTCACTGGGGGGATTTTTAGGCTACTCTTTATCTATACAATTATGTGAGCTCTGATAAAGATTCCTTGGTTTGTTTGAAACTGTTCTTGCATTCCACTTTGTTTTGAGTGTTGTCAGCATATCCCTGAAGCCTTGACAGGAGGTGATCTTGAGATGGTTACAGGGATTGACTGAAGCAGAGGTGATCAACCTATACCATACAGTATTTATTAGATTGTGAGTTGCTGTGTAACTGTCATAGGATCCACTGTTGTATTAAGGTCATTATTATTTATCCATATAGTAGGGTGTTGTTAGAAAATTCCTATTTATCAATAACATCTTAATATAATATGGGTATTTGTTGTTTATACAATTGTTGAAATCTTACCATAAATCAGAAATTAGTGGAATTGGTGGAATAAATAGATAGAAAGATAAATGGATGGATAGGGGTTGCAAACAGTGCCTCCAAGGAATTCCACCCTAATTTTTAAAATTCCAAAATAAGTTCCAAAATGTATTTGTTAACCTATAACCTTTTAAACACAGGGTTTTGAAGTTAAACAAATCTCTATCTCTGTTCCTCAAAGGTGAAAAATACATCCCTTGCTTTCCATCATTGTCAATGCCAGGCTCAGTTTCCTGGCTCCAGTTTAAAGAATATGCTTGTCCCTAAAGTTATGTTCAGTTGGCATTTGACCAGTCAAATAAGGTGTAACCAATTGGACAACAGTAAAGAAGATTCTAAAAGGATAGGTTTGGGGCAAAACTTTCACATCTCTACAGAAACAGCAAAACTGGGGAAGTAAGCACTGAAAATGGAAAATGAAGAGCTTGTAGTTGCCAAGAAAACCGGCTGCTGTTTTCCATCCTAAGTGTCATAAATCCTTTTGAGTAGATGGTCTGCAGTACTTCCTTCTAAACTAGCAATACAAGCCCTACAGCGACAGCCATACAAGTGATGATAGATAGATAGATAGATAGATAGATAGATAGATAGATAGATAGATAGATAGATGTACGGACAATAGATAGACAGATGATAGATGAGCATAATTGGAAGATGCTGCAGAACTTTTCAGGGCTTTTGCTGCAAGCAATTGTTATGGCATTTCTTCTGCAAACTGTTCTTTGTATTGCACAAGGCTGTGCAAACCATAAGGCATATCCAAATGTGTTTAAAGGAGCTGAACTGGTTTTGTTTTTGTCTTTTTTTCAGTGGTCTGTATTGCTCCTTTGTTAATAATTTGTTAATAAAACAAACCTTGAAATAATCTTGTCTAAGTTCATCTTAGCACACAGTCTCAGATATTTTATTTTATTTTCTTAAAGCAACAGCCAAATAGTAGGAACCATGAAACTTCATATCATAGCTTTAATGTGCAATTGCAACAATTCTGAAAACTACTATGGGGAGGCTTATATGGGCAGGATTTTTTAGCCTCCACTATACTTGTTGTTCACATCATCTTTATACAGCTTCACCAATATACCTGTTAAGATATTACCTTCTGAGTGACATTCTTGACAAGACCCTGATTACTGTGGCTGCTTTTTTCTACATTCATAAAAGCAAGAAGTATCTCTTATTAAGACAAATGTGCATGGCAGTCAAAGCTGCTGCTCTATCCTGATGCTACTAACTACTACTAAAAACAATTTTAACCATTCTCTGAAATACATAAACACTAGCCACCAGAGGTCCTGATTGGTCATGGTGATTTTATGATTGCCCACTCATCCATTCTTAGCTTTTTGGCCATACAAAAATAGGCAGCAGGCCAAATTTGGCCCTCTGGCTACAGTTTGCCCATTCCTGATCTAAATTATTACTGCATAATTTATTACAGAATCCATAATTGGCTGAATTCACATAAAGAAAAATCATCAATATGGTTTACAAACAAGAGGCAGGGTCCTTCAATGTATTTTTATAGTAAAAATTGCAAAAAATTGTTTTGCAAAGTTTCTTAAAAAGGCAACTGGGCTTCAATTATAAGATGTTATTGGAGAAGTTTTCAGAAGCCTTTTAGAAGAAGAAAAAAATAAAGTATTTAGAAGGCAAAAGTATCTAATAAAATCTTGTAATTAAAATCCAGTTGCCTTTTAAGAAATTTTGCAAAACATTTTTGTAATTTTTACTGCTTATCATGACCTGGATTAATGAGAATTTTCATAGATATTCAAACAAGAAGGTCATTTTAGTTTTGCATATTATTTTAACCCAGTAAAAAACTGCTTAGATCAAAGCTAACTGCTGAAATAAAGGCAGAAAGAGTGAAATGGTGCTGGGAAAGGTTGATATTGATCTTTGGAAAAATGCTCTGCAATGGGAAAGTTTAAAAAAGTCTATATGAGCATTTTCTCCATGGAGCAGTAGCAGACAGTTGGTTAAAGGGTTAATTCTGCAGTGTGGATAAATTTTCTGTAAGACTGTTGATATTGTGTTGGCATAGATCCACACTGATCTATAATTATGAATAATTAGATGCATTTTGGTGTATATGATACTGCTGCATTGAACAGTTTCTATGTAAGAAGCTGCTTTGACTTATGGCCATGTGTTCATTAAGCTATCTAGCTCAGGTTGAAGGAAGGAAGCATCTTGCTATCTCTCTCTAGACATTGTGTATTCTGGAAAAGTGGGATATACGTATTTTAATTAGTCATCTAAGAACTCCACCCCAATAAATATTTCATTTTGTAATATTTTCTCTGCAATCTATAACACTTTACACAACCCAATGTATTTCTGAACAGAGTAGGAAAGACATCTGATCATAAAACTGAATAAAATGTTTGCCTCTGGCAACATATGCTAGAATTTGAGAAATAGTAGAAAGCTCCATGTGCCAAGAGACCTGTCCTCTGCCCTGTACTAATTCTTTGGACTTAATGTTCATTTAGTAGAAGACACTGTCTGAAAACAACTTTTGATAGAATTTAACTGCCAATCAACTTAGCTTTTATATGTCAAATATTTAATTGATTGACTGATGCCTTGAAATTATGTGTCTTCTGCTCAATATATGGCTCTGAGCAACTAATAATCAATTTAAAAAAGTAACCATAAATAAGCAAAAGCCCTTTAAAAATGCATATCATGTACAGAGTGACTCAGAAATAATCATGACAGCAAGACAGGCTCATCAGCTTGGCCCACTGCTTGGGATAAAAATCAGACATTCAGTGCTTTGTGAAAGGTAAGCAGGCTTTGGACCATGGGTATGCTGTTTTAAGGGCAAGTACTTTGACAGAGAAATAATGCTAATTGGATCCCATTAGATAATATTGTTTGATAGCACAATGCCCAGTCTCAGATCTTTGGGCTGAACAAAAATAATTGGGTGGTCTTGTAAATAATATTGTCATGAAAGGCTTTATAGCTGATAACACCTTGAATTGTAGCTAGAAGTCCAGTAGAAACCATTGTTGTTCACAAAGTTGAGATGTTAAATGGATGTGCCAAAGCACTCCTGTAACTACTGTGCTGTTGCATTCTGGACCAACTGTAGTTTCTGAGTGGTCTTCAAGGGTAGCCCCATGTCAAGCACATTGCAATAATCCAGATGAGAGATGACCCAAGAATGAATGACCATGAGTAAAACCACTTGGTCTAGGAACAAGAGCATTTAGTTCACCAGAGGAACTGGGCAAAGCAAGAGCCAAGAGCCTTGAAGGACTGGAGAGCGCTACTTCATTCAGAATCAAAGATGGTAAGTCTTTGAAACATCAACAGCAATAAAAAAACTGGTTTTACAATATTTTCAGGGAGGCAATTCAGTTGATGAGTGATTTGAACTAGATTAGCAGCTCCAAAAAGAACACTTTTTTGCCTCCCTAAACTTTTGATGCTTGTCATCTTGAACTGTTCACTGTTATGCATCTTCAGGAACTCATCATTTCTAGCTGAGCCACTTGTCAAAAGAAACATAACAATTAGAGATTAGAGATCTCTGACAGTAATCATAAATCACTGTCTGACAGTCATTTCTCATCGGTTTTAAAGCTGATGTTAATCACTGCAACTAGAGTTTGATCTAATTGTCAGGAAACTGAGAAATCTCATTGTTGGTACACAGATGAGAAATAATTTCCTTTCCCTAATCTTTAGCTGCTGAATTAACTCTTCTCCCTTGCAATCATCAGAAAGATGATTAAAACTGAATATTGATAAGAACAGCTAAACAGGGAGGGAATAGAACCTCCAATCCAAATATTACAATATGAGGTGCCCCTGTGCCAGCCAGCCATGCCCTGTGTTAAAGTACCCATTCTATTTCTCTTCTCCCTTGTGTTTCTTTCATCCTCCCAGCCAGAGACATGCGCTTACTCTCTGTCCTACAGTCTGTTGATACTTCCTGTAAATGTTGACAGAACAGGTTGGTTCACAACTGGAGAATAAATTCATGGTCAGCCTACTGAATAGAAACAATACAGAAAACAGAATGATTCCTTCGTGATACAACTGAATGTTTTGCCCATCCTGGATTAGAATCTGAATAGGGACATTTGGATCTTAATGGGGACTTTAACATTTCATAGAGGAGGATTTCTAGATAGTAAATAGGATTTTCTATAGACAACAAGAAATCAAGAAGTCTTCAATTGAAAGCTTTGGTAGAAATGAACAATTTGTTTTATTTTAAAAGTGCGGTATTGTGAGCATTTCTAAAGAAATCTGAATAATTTTTCCCTTTGATGTACAACTCAGCCAGTGCTGGTAGCCATGGAGAATAGATAAATACTTTGTCCTCTCTCTCTCCCCCTCTCTCTCATATGCCACATGCAGATATGTTCACATGCAATTTTGATATCCCAGAAGGCATGGGGTTCTGCTTTATAGGACAGTGAGTCCTATCTTAGTTTCTGATTTTCCAACATGTTACTTCTGTTGAGTTAGCCAGAAAAAACAAGATGGGGACAGAAGAGAAGCAGAGCCAGTTAATCGAGCAGCCACCTTACTGAAGACATATGGCTACCCAGCCCCCAGGCCAACCCACAAAGCCATGTCTTCAGGATTTTTTGGAAGACCAGAAGGATAGGGGCCAATCTCATCTTGTGAGGAATGATGTTCCAAAAGGAGGGCGCCACAGCAGAAAAGGTCCATCAATCATATCATGCCTTACATAGTGTCTTGGTTCTCAGAATTTGCCAGGGCGCTGCCTGGATTTCCCATAATGTGTAACTGACTTAGTCTCATTGAAAGGCATATTGAATAATGTAAGCTATTTCATCATAGAATCATAGACTCAAAAAGTAGCAGAATTGTAAACTTTGGAAGAGTCATTACAAAAATCTAAATTATAGCATTCCCAATAAATGTCTATTCAGACTCTTCTAAAATATACCCAGTGAAAGGCAGCCCATTACTTCTCTCGGTGATAGGTTCCTCTGCCTATCCAATTCTGCCCTCTTGCAATGTTATGCCATAACCTGTATGATCTTCTTCTATGCTCCTCTTCCCTTAGATAAATAGCCCTGCTACTTTGAATTCAAAGGCAACAATAATCAACTGACCAATTCTATTAATGTCTTAATTTTTACAAGTAAAAATAAACTATTCAAATGCATAAGTGGGTTGGTTATCCTTATAATGATCAACGGCATGAAAGAAGGATTTCCTGAAGGATCCATCCCTAGTACCGTATACCATAATGCTCTTGTACTTTCTGACAACAACTGTACCTTTCTACATTTACAAAGTTAGAATGGACAGAATTATTTAATAAGGGAGATCCTGATTTTTGTGTAGGACCTGTAGATTTAGTAATTTGAAATACTAAGAATATGTCCAGTATTTTCACTTGTGGTTAAACTTTTCTTTCTGGAACTGTTGGAAGACTTGTCTTCCCCAAAGTGCTCAGAGATTACAATGGATAAAGGCAGAGCAAACAAAGTTATCTCTTGCTGCTCCCAAAGTCCTGAAGAGGTAATAAAAAGAGTCACTGACTTTGATTTGTCAGGATATTCATGTGACTGTTATTCTATTCCAGAATTTATCTGCTAAGACTATTTTATAATAGAAGAAAGTGGATACTGTACCATCCACCTTTCTGTAAAGGAAATATCAGTGAAATTGAACTTGGTTAACTGCAAGGCAATATTAGGTATAGGAGAGAGCTATTGCTCAATAGAAAAATGCATGTTTTAAATGAATGCCTAGCATGCAAACCATTCCAGGTTCAATTCCTGGTATCTTGAAATAGAAAATATCCTTCCTGATAACCATTTTCAGCTAATGGATCAATAATTTAACTTGATTAAAGGCAACTTTTCATGTACCTATATCTGTCCCTATCAAATAATAGAAACCAAGGCTGAGTACTTTTTAAAGTAATGCAAGTCTTCTCTATTTGTGTTCCTGTGGCTTGCCTTCTGTAGTTGGGTGCTGTTTCTCTTTCAGACTCCAGCAATGGAAGTCATCTGTAAATAGCAAAAAAGAGGAGAAAAATCTTGAAAAGGCAAAATGGCAGGTGCTGATGAAGTAATAATTAGGGCTCTGCATCTTTTTATGTGTGCTGTCTATGTATATGAAGCAGACAGATATAAAGAAAAAGATAACTGAAAATGCTACTTTTAGTTAAGTTTTCATTTTAATAGAATACTGTTTTTCTATTAAAAAAATAGAATGTTTTTCAAACATCATTTTTACTTTTTTAAATTTGACAAACTCAAAGGAAATAAATTCAAAGTATATCTGAAGTCTACTAAAGAAAAAGAACATTATTTTTATTGTTTTCCCATTAGATATAGATTCTTTTTATCATGTATTAAGTGGTATAAGGTTTCCATCAGGAATATGACATGACTATATTTATTTAAATTCATTTTATATTCACCCCTCTCCCTTTATTCTTAATATGTTTTAATAACCTAACTTAATATTATGAGGCATTTGGTTGTATTTTCAACTGAAGGCAGGCAGCAGGGTTTTTTTCCTGAATTTTCAGAGCAGAAGAAACATCTATGTAGTACTTCAGAAGTTTGAATGTTTTATTGGAACAAACCCCCCACAAAATCATTGAAGAACTACTTGTGTGTCCACCACAGAATATCTTGTCCTGCACTGTCTTAGAAGTGCTTCTGTCTCGAATCATGGAGACTGGGTATAACTTTGTTGTTTCTGCCAATTTGTAAGTGATGGGTTGTTGTTCAGTTGCACAGTTGTGTCATGATCCCATGGACTGCAGCACGCCAAGCCTCCCTGTCCTGCACTGCCTCCCAGAGTCCACCCAAACCCATGCCCATCACACTGACTGTGCTATCTAACCCTCTCATCCTCTGCTGTTCCCTTCTCCTTTTGCCTTCAATCTTTCCCAGCATCACGGTCTTTTCTAATGAGTCCTCTCTTCGCATTATGTGGCCAAAATACTTGAGCTTCTCCTTCAGTATCTGTACTTTCAATGAACAATCAGGGTTGATTTCCTGTAAGATTGATTGCTTTGATCTCCTTGCACTTTGAGGGACCCTCAACAGCCTTCTCCAGTACCACAATTCGAAGGCATCACTTCTTTGATGTTCAGCCTTCCTTATGGTCCAACTCTCACAGCTATACATTACTACTGGGATGGGTACCCACCTTTTATATTATCATATTGGTCCACAGATTGCTTGACCAACCCCTTTAATAGCAGGAATTTGATTATTTTTGTGGTGTATTCCTCCTTCATAAAAAAAGATAAGTACAAAAGAAACCTAGCCTGCCTGAAGACATTCTGCTGAAAACACATGTAGTGTACAACTGTAGTATACAAGCTTTTCCTGGGACAGAAGATAAATGTTAATTAATGTGAACAGTCTGTCACCCACTCAGAATGTGTACTTAAAGAAAATTTTCATATCTTTGGGAAATGAAGAGAAAATTTGCTTAATATTTGCTATAATGATCCAAGAAATTGTAAATAAAGTTGGCAAAGACTTCAAGACAGAGGTTTATCAGTTCTTCAAGGTAGGCTAGTTCAAGAAACAGGCATGCCAGGGTTCCAGGAATGTTCTTTATTGTAATAAGATTGATAACAAGATCTTGAAAGCCTATCCATGTTTCCATCTTATACCAATCAAAATCAAAATAGAGCTATTTTGATTTTCTTTCTCATACTTTCCTTTTTCTTAAGGCTGAGTAATCTTTTCTCAATGTTCTTTCCTTATGGCTCAAGTATTCCTTCCCTGTCCCCAAAGTCAGATTTAACTACCTGTATATGGTTTGAGGATTATGCTATGTAGAAGTTCTAATACCACAAAAATATAAGAATACAACTATGATACGCATAAATTAAGATATCTTGATGGTAATAGTGGGAAAGAGAAGAGAAATCCACACTAGACTGATTTACTAGGAGCTTTTAAAATGTTGATGGCTATGACCATAACAATAGCTGTTCATCTTTCAAAGGCATCCTAAACGGTGAAATGAACTGGATGAAACATTTTGGATTTGAGTTTCACATCATGAAAATGTGTAAGCAGAGGAGATGGAAGGGTCTAAGAAGGAAGAGGAGGACAGAATAAGAAGGAAGAGGAAAGTGTAAAAATTGATAATGGGTTGCAGGGAGCAATAGGGCTATTGTATGGTGGGATTGGGAGTAGTAGATTTCAAGAACTAAGGAAAGGGATGAAATGAGAATGATAGAATAGTCCATAAACAGGAGAAAAATCCCTTAGAAGAAATGGAGTAGCCATCATAGTCAATAAAAGAGTGGAAAAAACAGTACTGGAGTACAATCTCGAAAATGACAGAATGATCTCAATTCGAATCCAAGGCAAACCATTCAACATCACAGTAATCCAAGTCTATGACTCAACCACTGATGCTGAAGAGGCTGAAGTTGACTGGTTCTATGAAGGCTTAGAACTTTCTAAAATTCACACCAAAAAAAAGTCCTTTTCATCATAGGGGATTGGAATGCTAAAATAGGAAGTCAAAAGATAACCAGAATAACAGGCAAGTTTGGCCTTGGAGTAAAAAATGAAGCAGGGCAAAGGCTAAGAGAATTTTGTCAAGAGAACAAGCTGATCATAACAAACTCTCTTTTCTAACAATGCAAGAGGTGACTCTACAATGGACATCACCAGATGGTCAAAATTGAAATCAGAGTGATTATATTCTTTGTAGCCAAAGATGGAGAAGCTCTTTACAGTCAGTAAAAATAAGACCTGGAGCTGTCTGTGGTTCAAATCATGAGCTTCTTATTGCAAAATGTAAGCTTAAATTGAAGAAAGTAGGGAAAACCACTCGGCCATTCAGGTATGGCCTCAGTGATATCCTTTATGAATATACATTGGAGGTAAGGAACAGATTTAAAGGATTAGATCTGGTAGACAGAGTGCCTGAAGAACTATGGACAGAAGTGCATAATGTTGTACAAGAGGTAGCTACTAAAACCATCCCAAAGAAAAATAAATGCAAGAAAGCAAAGTGGCTGTCTGATGATGCTTTGCAAATAGCTGAAGAAAGAAGGAAAGTGAAAAGCAAGGGAGAAAGGGAAAGATATACCCAAATTAATTGGGTAATTCTGAATCTGCAGATTTCCAAAGAATAGCAAGGAGAAATAAGAATGCCTTTTTAATTGAACAGTGCAAAGAAATAAAGGAAAACAATAGATTGGGAGAGACCAGGGATCTCTTCAAGAACATTAGAAATATCAAGGGAATGTTTTGTGCAAAAATGGGCATGTTAAAGGACAAAAATGGTAGGGACCGAACAGAAGCAGAAGAGATTAAGAAGAGGTGGCAAAAATACACAGAAGATCTATATAAGAAAGATCTAAATGTCTCTGATAACCATGATGGTGTGGTCACTGACCTAGAACCAGACATCCTGGAGTGTGAAGTCAAGTGGGCCTTAGGAAGCATTACTAACAACAAAACTTGTGGAGGTGACGGTATTCCAGCTGAACTATTTAAAATCCTAAAAGATGCTACTGTTAAAGAGCTACACTCAATATTCCAGCAAATTTGGAAAAGTCAACAGTGTCCACAGGATTGGAAAAGTTCAGTTTATGTTTCAATTCCAAAGAAGGGCAGTGCAAAAGAATATCATATGATTGCACTCATTTCACATGTTAGCAAGGTTATGCTCAAAATACTACAAGCTAGCTTCAGCAGTATGTGAACTGAGAACTACCAGAAGTATAAGGTAGATTTCGACAAGAGATCAAATTGCCAACATTCGCTGGATCATGGAAAAAGCGAGGGAATTCCAGAAAAACATCTACTTTTGCTT
>JANHZU010003386.1:357131-374876 GCA_032468055.1 Acrochordus granulatus
CCCAGAAGCCAGAACTGGTATATCTGACATGTTTTCTTTTCCTTCTTTTTCCCTACCACAGTTCTAACCATATATCTCAGGTGTTCTGATTGACAAAAATATGGAGCTCAATGTCTACAACCAAGCTGGTCAGTCATATTTTAGGACAACTTTGGTTTCTGAAGAATGGGGACTAAAAGGCTGGATGTTTTAGCACTGAGGAACTGTTCATCCTTAAATATCCTAACTTGAAGGAAAGCTGTTTGCCCCTTTGTTCATTATCATGGCTACACACCTCTTTCCAGGTGGATTGAATGTATGTATTTAAACAGGGATATTGGGGTATGTGTGTATAAATACCTTAATTTATGAAATATATCAGGAAATTCCTATTTATATTGTAGAACTATTTAAGCTCCTATTTATATTGTAGAGGTATTTTAGGGTACTCTATCTTTTGCCACTCTGTCTGTGGCTGGCATTCTTCACTCTTGAATTCCTTCAGCTTTTTTATCTCCTTTTGTTTTAGGATTACACTTTTTCCCATTCAGTTATTCCTATCTTCCATGTTCCAATCTATAATCCACAACAAATATGTTGTATACTCCAGTGCTGTTGACTGCATGCATGCATGCATTAATTCAGAACCAGATGAATTTGGATATTGAAAGTTAGTCTAATGACCGTCAGATCTCCCAAATGAGTCTAGAATCAGCCTCTCCAATTTATAGGGGAGTCCTGTATAACCAATGGATAAGGTATTTGTTGCATTGCTCTTGTATATTGACTATATAAATATTGATCAGGTATTCTCAAGGAAACAGCATAAATGATGTTAGTGTTAGTATTACACAAACTTTGGTATTACCTCCAAAAATAGAACTTACCTATCATTTAATATGGTGATGGTGATTGTAATGACTAATCTTCTCATAATGTTTGTTCTCAGTCTTGCTTTAAAATATTAAAAAACCCCAATTCTAACAGAAGGTACAATCAAAGGTTTTTCATAAGAACTTGGAGCCCTAATGGATAAAACTATTAAGTGGTTTTAATGGTTTAACTGTTTAATCTAGTGTCCTATTCTGGCTGAACATATGCCTTTACTCATTTCCTGCTCATGTGCCCCAACAGCTGTTTCCAATACACAGTTTTGTGCTTACATTGTTTTCATGCCTTCTTTATGCAAACTGTCAATTTATTCCTGGATCAGGTATGGATCATTGCTACTGCCTTGGCAGTATAAGGGGAAGCTTCTCGTACTGGATTGAAGTCAGATTTATTTATACATAGCATCTTTCAAATGTGTTTATCAGCTTTTATTCTCACAGTAATTCTGGAGTGGTGTCTCACTCTACTACTCCTTTTTTATTTGTATACATTGGAGAGGGGCTTGGCTAAATGTTAGCACAATTTATAGTGTTTGTCTTCCTCACTGCCATCTCCTGGGCCTGTTTTGATTTTTCAGATAAATTTAAATATGTAAGATAGTCTTCCCTAATTTGGTGTCCTTTAACTGTATACTGCATCTCTCATAATGATTTAAGGCCTTGCTGTATAGGAGAAAGAGTCTAATGTAACCATAATATATATGTCATAAATGTTTTGAGTGTGTTTCCACAGCTGCTTCACTTGGCAGTTTGATGGATCTGAAAGGCACCAAGTTGGAGAAAGTAGTATCCACATTGCTTCCAGAGTTTCTGTAACAGGAACAATCTGTGTTGCTCAACTCTTGTTGGCAACTTTTGAAAACTGCTTGAAATGATGATATGCAGCCTGAGTTTCTCCTTTTAGCTCAGATTTGATTTATGCCATTTGGTGCTTCTAAGCCTTTGCAATTTTTTTTTGCTTTGTATCCCCTATGCACTTTAAAGAAAATGCTTGTCTGTATGTTGTCCCAAACTATAAACCTTACCAGAAGAAATAAATATGTACAGCATATCTGTGTCTCAGCTGAGTTTTCTGGCTTCTCTGAACCAATTAAAGGTGGGTCTTGAATAAAATTAGAGCTTCAGGCTGTCAGCAGATACAAGTGCCATAGGAAGCTGTTATGGGAATATGCTTGTACAGTATCATCTGTGATCATATATAGTCTTCTGCCTAGAACAGAACTCGTAGGGACTCTTTCTGTCTCTAGGATGAAATAAGAGTTATGGAATATTGATGTTGACTAGCATAATACAATGCAGATTTGCTCTTCAGTTAATCATAATGCTGTTCTTCCTAATAAGGCTTGAAAGTTTATATCTATGGGCATACTTTCTTTAAATTCCAACAAAGTTTGACAAAGTGCAGGACTTATGAAGTATAGACAAAGAGAAGCTAAATGTATAATTTAGTAAAATCCATACTACTTGGTTACTATGCATCTTATCTGAGAAAGTCCATATTGTCTGGGATAAAATGCCAGTGCCAATCAGTATATGAGTCTTACTAATTTCACATTGTTTCATGCAGTTAGCAAGTCCTGAGACTGGTTTGCTCTAGAATAGAATGGAAATATTATCTAATTGGTTGCTTTTTTGATGGGATATTATAAATGCTGATTCTCCCTCCATTAAATTGGTAACATGAGAAGGGAACCTGGAATTTAAATATTCACATTTCTCCAAGTTCTAACTGCTAGATTGGCAGGAGCTGGGGCAAGTAACAGGAGCTCACCCCATAACATGGCGGTGCTTGGATCTCAAATTGGGCTGCTAACCTTCTGGCTGACAAGCCCAGCATCTTAACCACTGGACCACCATGCCCCTTTATATTATCTAATCGGCTGCTTTTGTGATGGGATTTTATAAATGCTGATTCTCCATTAAGTAATTAACATGAGAAGGGAACTTGGAATTTAAATATTCACATTTCTCCCAGTTCTATTTGAATAAAGCACCCCATGCCTATAATAGTGAAAAGCTGTGGCCAGCCAGCATAGTCTAGCTTTTCCAAGCAAAGTGTTCTCACATGTCAAATTTCAGCCCCTGCTGTCTCTGGTGGAGCACTGCCTTGCCTCCTGTGGCTCTTGGCAGATGACAACTGTAGGAAGATGAACTCCCCAACTAGCATCACGCATACACAGCCACCTAGTCCCTCCCCCTCCTTCCAGTCCATCTTCTTCGGCATGTAGACACAATCCTATGGTTATTTAGGAAGATCCCAGGGCTAAGCCACCCTAAAGAAAAGGAGAAAAGATGGAGATATCACTACAGCCTCTAGGAACAGATACAATGTATCTGCTTAAATTAAGCACAGAGCTTGATACCTTGTTGAAACTGACAGAGGCAGCCAGCTCTGCTTCTGGAAGAAACCAATAATCCAGCCGATGCTAGTTAAATCATAGCAAGATGATGCTAGTTAAATCATAGCAAGATGATGCTAGTTAAATCATAGCAAGATGCTGCTAGTTAAATCATAGCAAGATGATCCTCCAGGCCATGGAAGAAGTATTCGTACAGAAAATTATTACAACCATTAAAACCAGGGCAACTCCTGTTTAGAATCTCTACACAACAACAGGCCCCCCTTCTATAAAAATGGCTAACCTTGAGGAGAGAAAACTTAAAAATGTTTGCAGCCTTATGAGATGGGAGAGGATCCCACAATTCCTGGCTTGGGGAAGATAGGTGAAAGCCAGTAATCTGCTATCTCTGCAGGGAGGAAGAGCACATTAGAAGGAACATTAGAAGAGCACATTAGAATACTCCCCTTCAGACCCCGTGGTCGGTACTATGATCCCCCACTTACCAAACCTTGTTGATGGTCCTACCCCCTTTCCTCCTCTGCCAGGTGCCCATTGTTGGCTGCATAGAGCCTGACAAATGAGCTCTGGGAAAACTTCAGACCCTGAATGCCAATGACTAGCCATGGGAGCAAGGAGTGCCCCCTGCTGGGCTTACTCTCCCACTCAAAAAAGTTCTGGAGGATGAGCCTTTGCTAACTTTGACAGCAGGGAGAAGATAGTGTCTCAATGACGCTGGGGCAACAGCATCATTGATCACACTCCCTTCAAGGGCTCCATCGTGCCTGATGCCAGAGACAATGTTATTGGGATGGAGGGAAACATTCCTGTTGAATTCACTGATGAGGTAAGAGTAGAAGTAGATCCCTTGTCAATTGATCATTCATTTACAGTATTCCCACAGTCCCCCCTATCCTTGTAGGGTCAAGACTTATGGTGCAAGCTTGGGGCCACTATAAGGTGCTCTCCTGATGGGCTGATTCATGATATTCCCCTTACACATAACGCTGCCTGACCACACTATGTAGTTTGCCAAATAGACTTGCAAGACCTATCAGCCACTCTGTGGACTGGGATTCCACTGAAGTGGGCTTCCGAAAGGTGCAACTCCAGTCAAGATAGAAGTGAAACTGGGCCCTCCACCATGTGTACCCCAATACAGTTTCCAGATGGAAGCAATGGAACTCATAAGGAAACTAATCAAAGTCTATCTCGAACATGGGTTGCTGTGAAAATGCACATCACCTTGCAACATTCTCATCTTCCCAGTTTAGAAACCTAAGCCAGATGCTGAAGAGAAACCTTTCATTTTGCGCACATCTTCTGCCTTGTAAATGCTTTCATCATCTTGAGAGCCCCAGATGTGCCAAGCCTGTCTACCATTATCACCATGATTCCCACCTTTGCCACCTACTTCTCTGTTATAGACTTGTGTGCTGTTTTTTCAGCATCCCAGACCCTGCTTCTCAGTACCTCTTTGCCTTCATGTGGGAAGACCAATAGTACATCTGGATAAACCTGCCACAGGAATATACCACATCTCCAACTTTTTCACAAATTTTGAAGGCAGAGCATCTATGACCCTTCCTGAAGATTTAACCCTTATCGGATATGTTGATAACCTTCTGTTGGCCTCCCCAAACAAAAATGCCAAAAGGACACTCATCATTTGCCAAAAGGACACTCATCATTTGCTTGCCTATCTGGCCGAAAGAGGACACAAGGCATCCCTGACTAAACTCCAGTACCTAACCGAGGAAGTCACTTTCCTGGGATATATTATCAGCCCCATTTCACATAAGCTAGCCCCAGAACACATTCAGGTAATCCTACACATGAGGCAACCAGCCACAAAATGCCAAGCGTGAGCATTTGTAGAGGTTCTAAGCTTCTGCCAGCTTTGGATCCCATCTTTTGGAGAACTGACCTGACCCATGGGCAACTTGTCACAAAAGATGTGCCTGACCCTATCCAATGGACTAAGGAACTAACAGCAGTCTTTGAGAGAGTGAAACAAACTCTTTCATCAGTTTCTATTCTAGATCTACCAGATTACAGTATGCCCTTCTCAATGTTTGTCCATGAGAACAGAGGGGTGGCTTCAAGGGTGCTGGCCCAGAAACTAGGACATGATCAGCAACTGATGGCATACTACTCAGTAGAATTAGACCCAGTGGCAAGAGGTACCATCCCCTGCCTACATGTAGTTGCAGCAACTGTGGAATTGGTAAAAAGCTAATAATGCTGGTCAAGGGATGCTTTGACCTTGAGGGTCCCACACAATGTATTCACCATCCTGCTGAAATCACAGACCCAAGCCTTCACACAATAAAGACTACCCAGGTATGAAGCAGAACTTTTCACATCTAACCACATCTGCTTTGTGTGTTGCTCCACCTTGAACCTGGCCACCCTATTGCCTATCACTAACCCAGACATACCCCTGCATGATTGCCTACATCTAATTCAAGACTCAGAGCAACTGCAACTGGACTTGACTGACATGCCACTCAAGAAGCCCTCGAGTTCTTCACAGATGGCTTCTAGTATCAGTATGAAGGGACTCACTGCACAGGAGCCACAGCTCTTTTTGAGGTTGTGTGGGCATCCCCCCTTCCCTCTTTGAACAGTGTGCAAGCTACTGAACTGATTGCTTTAACAAAGGTGTGCCCAGCCACAACTGAGCACTCAGCAATAATTTTCACAGACTCCAAACATGCTTTTGAGCTCTGCCATGCAACTGGAGCTCTGTGGAAACAAAGGAGTTTTCTAATCTCAGCCAGCACCCCTATTGCACATGCGACTTTGGTTTCAGACCTTATCCAAGCCATTCAATGACTCACAGCCCTAGCTGTGGTTCACTGCAGTGCACACCTACATGACAACTTCATAGTCACAAGAGGAATGAACTATGCAGACATGGTGGCAAAAGTGACCGCTAGACAACCTCTTCCTCTCTCTGTTGCCGGACTGGTTTTCTAATTGAAGGAAAAAGGACTTCTTAGAGAAAGGGAAGGTGGTACACTGGCAGCGAAACCTTGAAGCCTCATTCCTGGATGGGTTTTGGAGAATGCCAGATGGATGTCCCATAGCACCCAGACAGTTGTTGTGCCTCATATTCCAACAGCTACATTCTAAGGGGCATTGCAGCACCCAGGCAATAGTTCATGCCCCCAGGTCTACATGGAAGCAATGAAAGTAGCAAAGAAATGCTTGACATGCCAAGCTAACAATGTGTTTTCAGGAAGAATTACCCATCCTGGAGGAAGACTGTGGGCCCTTCAGAAAATACAGCTAGACTTTATTCAACTCATTAGAAGCAGTGAATATCAATACCTCCTTGTGTGCCATGACCAGCTTACACATTGGAGTGAGGCTGTGCCATCTCCTGAAGGATATAGTGCCCAGGTTTGGAATCCAACACCTTGGATATGGATCAAGGAAAACACTTTGTTTCTTGAGTCATCTCACAGATCTTGCAAGCCCTAGGCATCACACACAACCACCACACCCCCTACCACCCACAATCTTCAGGCAGGTAAAAAGAGCAAACCAAGAGTTAAAAATACTACCAGGTAAGCTCTGTCAGGAGATGCACCTGGCATAGCTTCAGGTTCTGCCCATTGCCCTGTTCCACTTGCAAACAAGAACCAGGAAGAATTTGGGGGTCAGCTGTTACGAGCTAGTGTTTGGGAGATCACCTGACATCATGAAAAAATGGACCCTCATTCCCTAAACTTAGAAAGGGGGGGACTCCATGTTCTCTGATCTTTCTTCCCTATATAAGTACCTTCTGACTCTACCATTAGAAGTCCTATACCCCTATGAGCCTGGAGATTGGGTTTGGATCTGATCATTTAGCAGGAGCTTCACACTGCATCTAAGTGGAGTGGGCCTTTTCAAGTCCTGTTCACTACTCAAATCAGCTGCCAAGATTGCTGAATGCAATGCCTGGATCCACTGGTCCCATGTCAAATCAGCTGTAATCAACCACAGCAATGACATCATGGCGAGACCCAAAGTACCACCCCTCAAACTTATCAAAGACCTGGAAACTGACGAGTGAGATTTGAAAACCCTATCTGAAGGACAGGATTCAGCTTAAGGAAAAAAAAATGAGACTCATCACAGTTTATTTTGCATATTGTTGGGAGTGGGAGAGCTGATAGGAACTGTTCCCTTCCCTAAAGACATGAACATATGGGAATACCTGGCAACTAAAATTTTAAATGTGACTAATTTCTGTTTAGCAGGGGGAAAATCAATCTTACATCTTGCCTCATAGGAGTTGTCATCCCTCCAGGTTATTATTAATGGGGACAAGCCACCAAAATTAGGGATGAGACTATGTTCAGGCTGAATATTGCTACTTTGGCAGCAGCAAAGAGCTGCTTTGCATTAACTGGGTGCCAGTGACCAGAATTTAGAGTTAGAAACTGTCTAGATCTCACCACCTCCTCATTGAAATGCAGCCACACAAGGGAAATCTCCTTTGCCTTTCCCCACATTAAGTTACCCCTTGGGTGGTTCATTCTCTGTGGGAAACAAGCCTACTTGCATATCCCGGCAAAAACTACAGGAAGTCCCTGCTCTTTAGGTAGGCTGACTGTCTTCCTCCCCTCTGCCAGAAAGGTGCAGCAGAGGAAAATGAGCTTCCAGGTACTAACCCCTGACTACAACTCTTGCACCACTTTATGGAGCAAAGCAGAATATCTCTGTCTTGCCATCTCCCTAGTTGGTGTCCCTGGACTAGCCGTAGGTAAAGCCTGAAATCTTAAAAGTCTGGCATGCATAGTTTATTTATTTATTAATCACATTTCTATGCCGCCAATTTCCGGAGACTCTTGGTGGCTTACATAGATTAGAGATTGTATATTGCTTTTTATTTATCCACCCCCCCCTTGGCTGGCTGGCGATGTTCATATCTGGGGCATCCTTTGAGACTCCTGCTCTGCCCCCAGGACGGGCAAGTTCTGCTCCAACTCGCTGCTCTGTCATTTTGCTGGCCGGCATTTTCCCTCCGAAGGAGGTACCCATCAATCTACTCACATTTTCACGTGCTTTCAAACTGCTGGGTGGGCAGGAGCTGGAGGCGAGTGACAGGAGCTCACCCTGTCATGCGGATCTGCAGATCTGCCAGAGTGCCAGCCATTTCTGGTTGACATAACTGGTGGCATTAAGCTGCTGCACCACCACTCCTTAGTTGCCAAAGTCTTAAACAGTACTTCTAGAGCACTGGCTACCTTAAAGCCAATTGATTACCTACTGCTTTGTCACAATCATAGGTGGAATTTAAAGGGATGTGCTTCTTTAACCTGACTGACAACTTCTGCCTGATAGAGGAGCTTATCCAAAACCTCAGAACCCTGGTCCAGCAAGTAGGGCATAACCCCATCAACCTCTCATGGCTTACCTCATGGTTACCTGAAGACTCTCATTGTGACAGCTGTGACTGGGGAGCTTCCTGTTGCCTTATACAGTGCATTACTCAGGGTTTAGTATCCCTTTTGAAATGTGTACAATTTTACAAAACCCTCAGCAAAACAAGCATCCTTCATGATACTACAGATAGAAGTTCCAAACCTACCCACCACAGTTGTGCAAAATGACCCCTCGTCATATTGCACAAAAGGGGAATTGTAGGAAGATGAGCTCCCCAACTAGCTTGTGAGGCTCATCATGCATACGCAGCCCCACTAGCACCAAGCCACTAGTCCCTCCCCTTCCTGCCAGTCCATCTTCTCCTTCAGCATGTAGGCACAATCTTATGGTTATTTAGAAAGGCTCCAGGGCTAAGCCACACTAAACAAAAGGAGGAAAGAGAGAGAAATCACTTCAGCCTCTAGGAACAGATACAATGTATCTGCTTAAACAAATTAAGTGTGAAGCTTGTTACATTGTTGAAACTGACAAAGGCAGCCCTCTCTGCTTGGGAAGAAACCAATAATCCAGAGGATGCTAAATCATAGCAAGATGATCCCCCAGGCTATGGAAGAAGTATTCATACACAATCCCAGAAAATTATTACAACCATTAAAACCAGGGCAACTCCTGTTTAGATTCTCTACATAACAAAAGGCCCCCCTTCTATAAAAATGGCTAACCTTGTCTCTGTGTTTGTCGGCCCACCTTCCAAGAGCTGTATCCTGTTCTGCTGTCAGAATAAGCTCTTCAAGCAGCTACGTTGTGTCTTCGTTTCAGCCTGGCTCAGACCTGGACCCTCAGAAGCTTTTGCTTCAAACACAACAATGACAAGGCTGTCAGATGGAAAAAGCTTGCTTGCTCTGAAATACAAGGATGTTCTGTTTGGGTATATTGAATCTAACGTTAAGAAACATATAAAAGAACACTGCCCCAGTGCCCAGTTGACTTTGGTGAATTCCTAAAGCTCAGCAGGGATAGATCTCCTTAGTGCTTAAATAAGAGATCACCAGGAAATAGGCTAGAATGGGAAATTAAAAAAATATTTGGAAACAGTTTCTTGTCACTGCCATATTGAGGTAGAATTGTGGATTCCATTTACTGCTTGTATGCTGATTTCTGCCTACATGAGACTTTTGGTTGTTTCTTCTGTCTGGGAAAAAGAGCTTGGGAAAATGTTACTGCTTGAGCTGTTTTGTTGTGGTGTTCAAAGATCCTATTTTTATGAAAAACCACAATAGTAAAACAAGAGCCCCAAATCAAGCTGTTTCTTACTTGTGACTGCTGGCCTAAAAGCAGAACACTTGGAGCATGAAAAGCTGAAGTAGATTAATTTGTTTTCCAAGAATGTTAGTTAATGCTTATACCACATTCCTGATTTAATGCCAGTGTCACTGGAATTATATACATTAATTTATGGCACTTCTAGACCAATCTATAATTAAGGTTGTATGTTGGGGACACTCCCTCACAACCACAATTAATGTGCTTTCCTCTTATTCTTGAATGGGAAGAAAGTAGGTCATCCTAAATTGTGCTGTTCCCACAACCTACCTTGACTGTGCTGCAGGTCCAAGACCAGTCATTATTGCTGCCATTACACAAAGGACATTAGGAAATTTCAAATGGTGGATGCCAGATGTTTCTCCTCTCTGTTCAGCTTCATCCACTTGTGGGAAAACCAGCCACTACTTGTTCTCCTGAAGGAGTGGTGGGGCAGGATTAGGGCTGTAAACCATCATCATGTTTTATTATTTATTGATTTGCCCTTTTATTGTTCACTGCATAAAGCAGATCATCCATTGAACTAGATAATGCTCTGAATAGGGTCTGGGAGGTGCTTGTCTGTGGTGGGAACCTCTGCTTTAGGCCCCCAGAAGTAAATGAGTATCAACAAGAAAGAAAAGTCCTAAGAGTATATGGAGTCCATTCTTGCCAACGCTGCTTGGCTGTACCTTCTCCCTTCCAAAGCTGGATTGGAAGAGCAGTTTCATGTGTTAAGACCCCAACCCAAACAAACCTTGGGGGGGTCACAGGGAGGCACTGCTGCTAGAATGAGGGTTTATCTTTCTCCTGGGATTAGTAATCATATACTGATTTTTTAAAAGTTCAGTGATGGAAGTATCAATCTCTACTTCTCTTGAAAAAGATCAATATTCTCTCTGCAGCTCCAAGCTGCTGCTTGTGCTTTTGTTGAAGAGTAGGCTGCTTAGACAAATTGCAGGCACCTGAGTTGCCTTCCTCTTCAGCATCAACATAGCAGCTATCACCTTGAAATAGGTTTGGGAGCAGGAGGAGGAGATACATGTTTTGGAAACTCTGAGCTATCAATGAACAGAGAAAAGCAGCTGAATAAAATAATGCATTTTTCTTGCAAAAGGAATGGATAGTTCAGAGGAAAAAGAAGTATAGAAGCACAACAAATAGAAGCACAACATGGAAAGCTGTATGTGCTGGCCATTAAAGAGAAGGAAAAAAGCAGATGAACTCACAAAGAGAGAGGAATTAAGGCAGAAGGCAGAACAGGATTTGTAAGAAGAAAATATTGCTAGTAATACTACATTGTGTAGTGTAATAATAGTAAAAAGGAAAAGCAATAACAATAGATAATTATAGTAAATAATATAGAGGAAATATTATAATAGTAATTGACTATTAGTATTTGCCCAATGTCCTGCCAACCTAGTAGTTCAAAAGCATACAAAATGCAAGTAGATAAATAGATATGGCCTAAATTGATGGGAAGGTAACAGCGGTCTGTGCAACTTGGTGTATAGTCATAGTATATATATAGTATATAGGTGTATAGTCATGCTGGCCACATGACCATGGAAGCGTCTTTGAACAATGATGCTTCAGCTATGAAACAGAGATGAGCAACACCCCCTAGAGTTGGGACATGATTGAAAGGTGAAATAGAGTATAGCAATGGTTATAATAATAGTAATTAGCATAGTAATATACAAATAACAGAAGTAGAATAGAATATACGATAGCAAGCATTCATACATAGATTTGTAAATTTCATGTTTCACTTTTATATCTTGTTTTTTGCCAAAATAAAACATTACCCCAATACTTAAAGGGAGATATAAAATACTTAAAGGGAGATATAAAACACAGATACCTGTCCAGGATCCAGGGCTTTTCTGTTTTTTTTGAGTCTGCATCAATTATACTGGGAACAGTTAAAAGAATAACCTGTGATAGCTTCTCTCTGGGAAATGCCACAAGTCAGCCTGTGCCCAAACAGGAAAGAGGCTTCAGCATAAGTCTTTTGAAACTAAAGGCAATATTTCTAGGTTTATGAATCAGTGGGAATACTGATGCGCACTTAGTTTTCCATGTGTTCAATATTCCCATGTCCAGGGCAGGATAAGAGGGAAAATATCACTCGATGACCTAGAGACAATTTTAGGCTTCCTTTGCAGTGGGCCAGCAATGAGAAGGAAGTGAGGCTGCATCCTCTACAAAGAATTAGTGGAATGTCTTCATGCTCCAGAGGCAAAAGGATGAGCCCTTTGATTTATATTAATATATTCTAAACTTAAATATTCCAAATCAGTGAATCAGAATATCTTACATCTCCCCTTTCAATTATATTTAATATATAAATGCCTATTAAAACTCTTTCATGAATAAGGTTGTACAAAGAATTCAAAAGGCCCTCTACTTAATAATTGAGGGAGCTATGAATGTGGAAATCTCAGCTGCTTAAAAGATTATGTCCTCTCATGGGCATGTTTAACTTCGCTGGCAGATGCAATAGAAGAGTTGTCCCAACATACACACACACATATATACAGACAGACAAAATGGAAAAGCCTTCAAAGCCATTTGTAGTAGAAAGACTGAGACCATAGGGTAGACGGTTATAGGTCTCTATCCTCTTCCAGAAACTTTCTTGGCCTTCATACCTTGGACCCACTTCCTATTTTGGATTAGCAGTTTGGCTTTCTGCCGTTATTTTCCTTCTAGGAACACATCATCTGGGGTTGGCTCCATAACACAGTGTGTGTATGTGATAAAAAGTTCTAAAAGCAAAGAATAAAATGATTTCTATCGTACCACCTCCTGGCCATGTGTCACTGAGGTCTGTGACTGTAGGATTCATTCCTTCTCTCCACATTCTGTGGGAGATGGTCCAATCTCACATGATATAAATAAAACCACTTTGCTGACTACGAAAAAACAAATATGCATGTGTAAAAAGAGAAAATATGGATACTTACAGAATGTCTTTTTTTTAAATAAAACTTTTAAACAAGTAGGTTAAAAACATGGATAAAAGTTACTTGTGTCCTCTTACCCTCACTAAATAAGGCACTAGTGAAGGCATACAAGCCTTTTTTGCAGGCTTGTATGCCTTTTGCAAAAACATGCAACTAACAAAAAATAAAACTGCTTTTCAATCATGCTTGGCTGCATGATTGTTCTGATCTTGGCAGCCTCAGCAGTAGTTTAACTAGTTCAGCAAGCTACTAGTAGCCTGTCACCTATGGAAGATTGGGTGTGGTTGTACTAGGGTTCACAGTCTAGTTCAGGAACTGGTAAGCATTCTCACACACCCATAGACCATAAAGGATGATGGGCAATTGCAAGGAAACAAAGGAAATGTGGCCTATATACAATACAGGGGATGAATGTGCCATTGGTTATTCACTCTGGGGCCTGCAAAGCTTCCATACATAGCCTGCCTATGTTTCTCCACTACCAGATCGATTCGCTTGAAGAGTGGGAAATAGATTCCCACTCATAATGACAATTTGGACTAGAACAATGTGCAAATCTTCTTTCCTTGGATCCTACTTAAGATTGGTGCTATGATGAAGAAATTATGAAAAAAAGGGACACTGCACAGAATTGTTGTGAATGAACATTTTTCTCTTCTTTGCAAACATACTAATGACTACTAATGATAATGGAAAATTAACAATCTGCAATGATCTGTTGAAAGAGGGAAGCTTACGGCTCCAGTGAACTCTGAATATATACTCATACAGTACACAACTGTCCCTCAATGAGGCACTACCTTGACATGGTTGTGGGGCTTGTGTGCTCTGAGGAAGATAAGAGCTATGACAGAGGTTCAACCATACTGGACATATCTCATGAGAGGAGCCAGCAATCACACGCTATATACAGCTGTGTTTGTTGTTGTTTGGTCATTCAGTCATGTCCAACTCTTCGCAACCCCATGGACTGTGGCACACCAGGCATTCCTGTCTTGCACTGCCTCCCAGAGTCTGCCCAAACCATGCCTCTGCTTCATAAAGTAGCTATTTCCTGTACATTGTTATACACCTCCGTCCATAGTTCTTCAGGCACTCTGTCTACCAGATCTAATCCCTTAAATCTATTCCTCACCTCCACTGTATATTCATTAGGGTCATACCTGAATGACATAGTGGTTTTCCCTATATTATTCAATTTCAGCTGAAATGAGTTTGGCGGCATATAAATCTAATAAATAAATAAATAATCCATAATAAATGAATAATCCATAACTTGGAAATAGAGAAGGGACGTCTACCTGATCTGATTTTCAGAAGTGGCTAGCAACTTTATTTTCACTATTATTAATGTTATTATTCATCGTAAACCATCAAGAAGAAAGCTTATGTTTTAAAACATTCCATGCTAAAATAAATGGAATTCCTTCTTGGAGGATGTTAAATCAGCACTATTTCTATTGTATTAAAAATATTAAAACTGAATTATATCATGGACAGATTGCCAACTTGTAAAGGATTTTAGAATAGTTTTGTCTTATTTTAAATATTTTTTTATTACAGTTAACATAAGAGATTCCCCTGTATAAAGATATCTGCTGTTAGTGGCTGAGGGTATGTCAAAACCTGCAGGATGATGAGTGTGACATTACAATCATAGCTGCACTCCTTTTGTATATGCCATGTGGCAGGGCTTTGATAGTGATGTTGTATCCACCATCTTACTTGTACTCTTGCACAAGTACCTTAATTTTATTGGATATCTCCTGGCAAGGCAGAATTCAGAGACAAATAGTGCTTCTTTCTCTCTTGACTTTTTTTAAGGAGAAAAAATATTCTTGCACTGATACAATAATTTATCTCTGTTTCTTGTAGCAGAATAGTCTTCCAGCAAGGCTAGGTTAATTTTTTTTAATAATAACAGTGACCATAAAATAGATAAGACAATGGAAAATGGAGAAGTAAAGCACTCTGAAACTTTAGAATTCAAACAGAGAGGCACCTGCCACATAACACCCCAGATTTAATAACCGATAAAAAAGGCAAAAAAAATCTGGATAGTGGATATGGCAGTATCTGGAGACAGCAGGATAGAAGAGAAAGAACTCACAAAACAAAATACAAAGATCTGCAAATAGAAATGGAACAACTATGGCAAAAAGAAAACAAAGATAGCACCAAAAGTAAGAGGGGTCTTGGGTGCAATCCCACAACAACTGGAGTACCACTTGAACACAAATTCACCCTCAATCAATTACAAAAGGCAGTTTTACTTGGAACAGCTTCCATCCAGCAATGATACCTTTAACACCATCAAACATCAACATCTGCCTATCCCAGGTCTTTAAGAAAGACTCGATAGGTAGATAAAAATGCCAAATCCAGTCTAAACATCTGGCTAACTATGTGAATGAACCACAAAAAAATGGTTATATTTATATCCCACCCAATTCCTATTGACGTTTATCCAGTGCCCAGAGATGTATCTGGACAAATCAGGCATGTCCAACCTTGGCACAGCTGGCTGAGGAATCTTGGGAGTTGAAGTCCACACATCTTAAAAGTTGCCAAGGTTGGACACCCCTACTTTAGATGCGACAAACAAAAAGCCAGCTTTGATTCACTGAAACTCCACTCTCACTACTTTTAATTTCTTTTGGGACTGAAACTCTCACTTCTGGCTTGTTGGAGGTCCACACTGAATGGCCCTGACTCTCCATCACTTTATGGCCTACTGACCACAAGAAGGCAGTATTGACTAATCTGTTTTCCGTTTAAAACTACGATATCTCTGTGTACATGGATGAAGACTTTCCGAATTCCTTTCCAGAGCCTTGATCGGATCTTGTGAGGAAATGAATCTCCTACCATCTAAGTGTTTAGTTGGCTGTTAAGTAACAATTCCCAACCAAGTTCTAGGAATCAGCTCTTATGCTGTGGTTCATAGATGGAACAGTTAATTTAGCTAGAAATTAGTAAGTTACAGGATTCCTGGTTAAAATAATTTATTAAAGAGAAATCAGCCCATAGTTAACTCTCTACAGGATCTCATAACATCATCTCTCTGAAAAGTGAGGCTCTCCTTCAGCATATTAGACAAGTTGAGGAACATTATTGAAACATGGATTCTTTCAAAATTTTAATTTTCAAAAAATGTATTATATTTTTGCTAGATTTATTTCCTGGAAATTTTTTTGAGCTGACAGGAGCATTCATGGGTTAAATCAAACTACTGCCATGGATCACCGATATTTTTTTTCTGGCCGTCTTTCCATCCTGCTGTGTGGGTGAGCAGGTGGGTGTGTGTTCCTGATGAATAAAAGAAGCATTGTGTCGCTTCATTTTTTTACTGAACTTTCTCAAGGTCTTTTAAGTGTAAACAAGATCGTTAAACATTTAATTTGACTTTTATTATCCTGAAATATTAATAAGCTTTTGAAGGCTAAGGAAACACCTACTGCAGTATTCATGCCCAGGTATCTATCTGGTGTGAGCATTTAATACTCTTTTGGTACGCTAGTGATTTGACTTCAAGGGAATTTACACATCTAAGAAACACTGTAGTGTTTTTCTAAGGGAATGATTCTGTACACACTTCCTTTGGAATAAGTTCCATTTGTAATACATGTGTCTATAGTGTCCAGGGAGAGGAGTAAAAAAAATTGACATTGTCCACAACTGCATATAGGTAGTCCTCAACTTACAACCACAATATCATGTGACCCACAAGATGCTGCAATCATTGTAAATACATGTGGGTTGCCAAGCGCCCAAATTTTTATTATGTGGCCATGGGGACACTGAGAAAGCTGTAAATGTGAGGACCAGTCATAAGTCACTTTTTTCAACAACTTCAGTCATTAAATGAATGGTCGTAAGTCAAGGACTACCTGTAGTTGATGCCCTATTCCTTTTTTATATATATTGTGAAGCACATAAAAACGAACAGGTGGTGACAAATGCCATCTTTATTTCTTTTATTCCCTTCTCTGCAGATACCTCTAAGTAACACTGATTTTAGCATGCTGTTGTTGTTGCTATTATTATTAATGCAAATGGTACATTGAGTTCTTCCCTCATGATACAGCATTGTACGCCAGGAAGAAAGCCAGCAGATATAGACTGTATAAACATCTCCACTCATATCAGAAATCCTCTTTTTGTTGATTAAGTGTCATTATAGGAGATTTTATTTACAAGTACAGTGGTGCCTCACAAGACGAGTAACTCGCAGGACGAGAAACACGCAGGACAAGCAAAACATTTTATCAAAAACTATTCTGCTAGACGAGCCGCGACTCATGAGACAAGGAAACTTCGTGCCAAAACTTGAGCGTCATCAGAAAACGCGCTCTGTATTTCCCATTCAGGCAACTCCGCATGAGAGTTCCACCTACTCTTACCTCGTGCTTTACTCCATTGTTGCAGACAGCAACCCTGTGCGTGCATTCTGCTAACACAGCAAGCATGCGTCCATTCTACCGACTCTCCTCTTGCGCGGTTTACTCCATTGCCATACCAGAAGCCGCGCGCGTGCATTCTACCATCCCTCTTCTCGCGCAGTTTACTCCATTGCCATACCAGAAGCAGCGCACGTGCATGAGTTCTGCCAACGTTCCTGATCGCAATGAGCACCACGCAATCAGCTCATGTGGGAAATCTCCCAACGGAGCTCTCCTCTCTCGCTGCGTAAACAGCCTAAATTAAGTGAAAGGCATTCAAGAGAGAGAACTCAAGAGACTCCCGATTCAATCTCCAGGAAGTCCCTCCCCCTCCTCTCCTTTGCGCCAGGATATTCTTAAAGCCCCACACACTTCCAGTGCTTCTTCCCTCCGTACTATGAAGGGAGAAGCGACATACGGGGGATTTCTGCTTGGGGCAAGG
>JANHZU010003386.1:386870-404312 GCA_032468055.1 Acrochordus granulatus
ATTTAACACATTTCTATGCCGCCAATTTCCGAAGACTCTTGGCGGCTTACATAGATTAGCTATTATACATTATGTGTTTTTTTTACTAACCCTGCCCCCTGCTGGCTGGCGATGTTCACATCTGGGGCCTCCTCAGAGAGGGGTCCGCTCTGACTCGTCGCTCGACTTGCCGCTCCTGCCGTAGCCAGCCAGCCCCCACCAAAGTGGTACCCGATTTATCTAATTGCCCGTTTTTATGTGCTTTTGAACTGCTGGGTGGGCAGAAGCTGAAGGCAAATAACTAGAGCTCACCCCATCATGCAGAGCTGTGGATTGAACCAGAGTGCCAGCCATTTCTGGTCAGCACAACTGGCATACTTAAACCACTGCGCCACCACATCTCTTGACTAATGCTATATGATCATGCTACATAATAGAACAGAAGGATAGAGAATTCTAATTAATCCAGAAATTCTGTCTAATGTGTATACATACCTATTAATTATATATATATATATATATATATATATATTTATATTTTAATTTACAATCACATTTCTATGCCGCCAATTTCCGAAGACTCTTGGTGGCGTACAAAGATTAGCAATTATACAATACACTATTAATCCCGCCCCCCTCAGCTAGCTGGCGATGTTCACATCCAGGACATCCTCAAGGCTCCTGCTCCGCCCCTGGTCATATCCAATGCTGCTCCTGTTGCTGCCGGCCGCTGGTTTGGAATTTTCATTACCATAAACTGGAACAGATGCACCTTGAATGTATATAGAGGAGCTGACTGTGTGGGAAGACTCTTGTAAGTGTGGACAGTGTTGTGCTAGATTGATCACTTATCTGAGAGAATCATGTTATGCTCTGGAGGCCTTCAATAAATTCTTCTGTGTCAGAGAGATGGGTTCCTTTCTGCTTTGGTTGTGAAAAGATTTACCAGCAAAGATAAGGTCCATAGTTACTCTTGTTTTAAAATTATCTGACCATTTTTGTTCAATAAAAAATGCACACTGACAAAATATGCTATTTGTATGCCAATTTTTATGCTATTGTACTAATAGAATAATTGAATTTTGTTCATACTTTCAGTTTTTCTGGGTTGTACCCTTAAAGCAGAATTGTCACTGCATTCTATCCATATCTTTTATCTGTTCAGATGTGGAACTGGTATAAGTGAAATGAAATTATCCAAACATATTATTCTGATAAACTAAGTCCTATTCTAGTTACATAATGCCTATGCAGGAGGCTATCAATATCAAAATGTGCTCAACTGTCTAAAACTGCTTTTGGAAAAGTACATCTGCTTTTTGTTTATGTGAATGCTTTTTATTCTACTGTTTACTGGATGTATGTGTGGTGAAAACAGATACTGGATGCTATCATTCAGCAGAAATCCTTAATGGCATTTCCTGAGGCATATTGTGCCTTATGTTCTTTTTATGAAGCAAAACAACAGAAAAATGGTAAATCTGATGAAATTATTATTAAAAATGGTAAATTGAAAAATTTATTCTGGAGACTTGCATCTAATTTAGATCAATTTCAGTTCCATCCCACTTCTCAGATTCAAGTGAATCTGAATCTAACTCTATATCCTATTAACAACTGCTAAATCTACTTAAGACCACGCCTCTTTGGAATGGTGTTGAAACTGACACAGTATACTTTGAAATGCACAACTCATAGCCACTTGGGAATATAAATAATCTACCTTCAATGGTATCACAGCAACAGTCGTTAGGGTTCTTTTTTCCCTCTCTTTGGTTGACCGAACAGTTAAGAGTCATGTGCAAAAGTAGGTTTTGGGGTCCAATGCAAAAGCATTTGATACAGCTACATCCTTAGTACATCTCCTTTCCCTAATGTATTATCTTTCATTTTTTATCTGAACCACTTGACTTTCGGAACGTCCAGGGAATGACCACAGAACAGAAATAATGCTGTTTTCTTTATATACATTAACTTGGTTTGTTAAAGTACAAGCTTGTCCTTTGACAATAATGTTAAATATCCTGCTCTTAGTCAGAAACAGGTGATTAATTTGGAGGAAGAAAGTTACATGCTAAATCTTTAAAAACATTTCAGACTTCAGAGAGAATAGCTTTGGAGAATCAAAATGTTCCATGTTCTGTTAACAGTCATTAAGATTTGAAATGTTATTATTATTGCATATTTTTGCCACTTTTTTCAGTGCAGTGTGACTCAGCCTACATTTTCAGTATTAATAATGGTACAATGTTCCATCTGCACTGAGCAGTTTGACACTTGGATTTAAGCTGATTTCCAAAAGTCAATTAAAACTAACCATAGTTAATATTAACCATTATTGCAATGTAACATTATGTTACAGTTAATGCTTGAAAAAGGGAAAACTGTGAGACAATAAAATGAGTATGCATATCAGTCTCATCTGGACATTCATACTGTATGTCTAAACCATTATTGAAACATTAGGAAGGTGCTATCTGCATTTTAGGAATAAATGATAGCAGAAAATTGAATGATAGACAGCACAGTTTGCTCCCCCAGGATAATGTGTCATTATTTTCAAGCTCCACATAGTTGGCAAAATCAAGGAAGCAAGAAGAACATGGATTTCATGGAACTATTTTATTTTGTTTTAATGGGGTTTATTTTATTTTTATTTTAAGTGTTTTTAATATATTGTTTTTACTGTTGTTAGCTGCCAAGAGTATTTGGATTTTGGCGGCATATAAATTTAATAAATAAATAAACAGACTATCTTTAATGTTAGTCTGGGCTAAATACAGAATCTTGACAACTGTATAAGTAGTTTCCCAGCCTCAGTTATACTTATTATATATTTATATAAAGCAGAATCCATTTAAAAGAGGTTATCTTTCTACTTCTTTCACATCTGGACTGAGTTGCCTCTTCTCAAATAAACCAAGCACTGCTGCTCAGAGTACCCCATACATTGCTACTCCAAACAAACAAGCCTATTTAGGACTTCTAGAATTTGTATCTCAGGGTATAGTCCAAAGCAAAGGTGCTTTAAGGAGAGTGGGCTTACTTGCCACATTGATGAGAGCATCCTGGCAGACCAAAAGCCCAGGAAAAGGTGCAGCTTCTTTAAAAAATTGTGGACAAGTATAATGAAGCACCACCTTGGTGCATTTGTGGGGCTTGTGTGCTCTGAAGAAGATGAGAACTACGCCAGAAGTTCAACCATACTGGACATCAGAGGAGCCAGAAAAAGAGTGTCTTCCTTCTGTAAAAAATATGATAAGTAATTTACAGAAACCCATACCAGCTCAGCCATCACCTGGGTCAACAAGGACTATGCTAAGTGCTGGAGTTTCAGAATCTAGAGAAATAAATGGCAACCCACTCCAAGATCCTTGTGAGAAAACCCCATGGACAGAAACAAAAGGCTAAAAGATATGGCACCAAAGATGAGCCCTTAATGTTGGAAGGTGTCCAGTATGCTCCTGGGGAAGACCAGAGGGCAATTACAAGTAGCTCCAGAAAGAGTGAAGTTGCTGGGCCAAAGCTGAAAGGATGCTCAGCTATGGATGTGTCTGGGGGTGAAAGGAAAGTCCGGTGCTGTAAAGAACAATATTGCAAAGGAATCTGGAATGTAATGTCTATGAATCAAGGTAAGCTGGATGTGGTGAAACATGAGATGGCAAGATTGAACATTGACATCTTGGGAATCAATGGACTAAAATGGACAGGAATGGGCAAATTTAATTCAGATTACTATTACATCTACTACTGTGGACAAGAATCCCTTAGAAGAAATGGAGTAGCGATCATAGTCAATGAAAGAATGAAAAAAGCAGTACTGGTGTACAGTCTCAAAAACGACAGAATGAAATTGGTTTGAATCCAAGGCAAAACATTCAATATCATAGTAATCCGAGTCTAAGCCCAACCACTGATGCCAAAGATGTTGAAGTTGACTGGTTCTATGAAGGCCAACAACACTTCTAGAACTCACATCAAAAAAAAAAAGATGTCCTTTTCATCATAGGGGATTGGAATGTTAAAATAGAAAGTCAAAAGGTGACTGGAATAACAGGCAAGTTTGGCCTTGGAGTAGAACATGAAACAGGGTAAAGTTTCAGAGAATTTTGTCAAGAGAATACGCTGGTCATAACAAATACATTTTTCTAATAATCCAAGAACTCTACACATGGACATCACCAGATAATCAACATGAAAATCAGACTGATTATATTCTTTGCAGCCAAAGATGGAGAAGCTCTGTAAATCACTAAAAACAATATCTGGAACTGGCTGTAGCATAGATCATGAGCTTCTTATTGCAAAATTTAGGCCTACATTGAAGAAAAGTAACTTCACATTCTATCTCATATTTATGACCTTTGAAGATCTATAAAGCAAAGAAAAGCTGAAGTACTGTAAGATCATAAATATAGTTGCAGTTTACTAATTCAGCACTTTGCTTAATGACCCAGTTACCAATCCCAATTATGATCACTAAACAAGAACTTCCGGTATAGCAAACTCACAAAACAAATATACATATAAAGGTGAAAATGTGTATTAAAGAACGTGTAAAAGAATTTGATAATGAAAAAGAGGATCTTTTTCACTGGGAAGATAAAATAAGATTTATTGACCCGAGCTTTCAAACTCTTGCCTAAGTCCATCATCAGAGGCATAAGTATTAGAGTTGAAAGGAAATGACCTGATAAAAGTAGTCAATATTCAACAGTTTTTATAGGTGTTTCAAGGTTACAAGAATTTCTCCTTCTGCCCATCGAAAGTTCTATCTTGGAAGATAAATTTATGGTCCTTATGGGGGTTGGCCTTCTTGTGCTTGATCCAGGTTGCTTCCCCTCTTCACAATGGTTCAGTCCTTGTTTCCCTCACATCATCCCCTCACCATCATAAGCTCCTTCCTCAGTCCATGGAGGAATCAGCTGTGGTCCTCTCAGTCTCCATGGTTTCCTTGGACCCTGAGGCATCAGTGGAAGGAGGGAAGAGAGGAAAGTGTTCTGAAAAAAAGGAATGACTCTCCCATATCTCAAGGCCCTCCATTGGCTCAGCAGATGGTACAGGGTTAATTTCTCTTTCTCCCTCTCTCTTGATCCAGCAAGGCCTGAAGCAGAAGGCTGCTCAGAATCTAATTGTCCTCCCCACTCCTACTGCCCCTGGAAGGATGGTTGGTGTTTTGCTTCATGCGGCTCCAACAATAGCTGTGGCTGAGAAAAAACTGCAGGGTTAAGTGCCCCTTCTCCCCTCCCTGTCAGTCCTGCTAGCCCCAAAGTAGAAGGTTGCTCATAGTCTGGAAGTGCTGGACACATGTTGTGAGCACTGGGTGTCTGGTCAACCTCTTCCGCAATGGATTCCTCAGGAAGTGTTATAGTTGAGACTGGTAGTTGTGCTTGTTGGGAAAATGCTGGTGAAGAAGCTGTACCAAGAGTGGTGCGTGAACATGCCTGGCATTTTCCCAGGAGTGTTCAGACCTTAGGTTGCCCTTCCAATGAATAAGATATTGATGCCTCTTCCCCATCTCCTGAAATCTAGGATTTCTTCCACTTCAAATTATTGTTCTCTTTCCACAATAACTGGGGGGGGACAGATGGGAAGAACCCAAATTGTGGCGGGACCTTCTTCATCAAGAGGGAGTGGTAGAATACTGGATATACTTACATGGAGGGAGGCAAATGTAAAAGGTATGCAACTGGGTTGATTTGCTGGATCATTTTGAGTGGACCCACAAAACATGAATCTATCTTTCTGCATGGCCTGCTGGAGTCAAAAACCTAGTAGAGAGTCATATCTTGTCCCCACTCTGTATTGAAGGTCCATCTTACTGATGGGCATCTGCAGCCTGTTTATAAGATTGCTTGGCCTGCTATAGTTGCTGCCTTAACAGGTTTTGAGTGGCTATTTGCTCTTGAAAAAAATCTACTGCCCCTGTAACACTGTTGGCATCTCTGGGGTTGTCGAGTAAAACTCTTGGGAGAACTCCATACAAGGCTACATAATCAACTTATGTAGTACATTGCTATATGCAAATTCTGCATGTGGGAGTAGGGAAGACCAATTGTCCCAGGCATAGTACAATAGCATCTTGACTACTGTTGCAACATTTTTTTTTTCAATCTCACCATTGGTGGCAGAGTGGTGATAGAAGATAAACTGATTTGTACATTTAGAAGCTGGATTAATGCTCTCCAGAATCTGGAAGTAAACTGTTTTCTTTTGTCTGAAATTAATCTTGACACCATACCTCTATGGCAAAAAACTTTATCCAAAAATACCGAGCAGTGTCTTTGGCAGTGGGCTGACCCTTGCAAGGAATAAGGTGAGCCATCTTGGTAAACAAATTTTACCATTACTACCAGTATTGATATATGGCCCTGAACCTGAGCAAGTCAGTGATAAAGTCTAGAGACACAGTATATCAAGGGCGGAGAGGGATAGGCAGGGGTTGTAAAAAGCCTTCAGGCTTCTGATGGAGAGACTTGGCCTTTCTGCAGGTGTGGCAAGAGGCAATATAGTCCTTGATGTCTGCTGACATCTGAGGCCACCAAAAGTCTTGCAAGGTTCTGTGCAGCATCTTAAAGACTCCCTCATGGCCAGCTGTTTGATTATCATGGCAGATCTACAACAGCTCTTCTCTGAGTGCTAGTGGAACTACTGTTCTGCCCTTGTGTCTTTATGCCCCTCTCTCCACCGAAAATAGAGATGTGGTACCTTGTAGGGCCCCCTGAAAGTCATCCATCTGTCCCTGCGTGAAAAGGTCTGACTGTTGCTGTGCTTTGATCCTGGTTAAGTTGTCTTGATATGGCTGAGTCACTTCTAGTATTTCCACAAATGGGGCCTCTGGCATTTGCCTGAAATTATCGTAAAATGGTTTCAGCTATTGGGGCATGGTGAAGATGCATGAATTCAGATTTTCTCAAAAGTGCATCTGGCATTAAATTTTTTGTTCTTGGCACATACTGAACGTAGAAATCAAAATGTGAGAAAAATTGGCTCCATCTCATTTGCCTGGGAGAGGGTCCTTTATTGCCTTGCAACATCTGAAGATTCTAATGATCTGTACGGACTTCTATGGATCAATGTGTTGTTCAACATGTCATAATTTCTTGCTGGCACTGTTAAAGTTCTGGAAAAAACGGTGCAGGGGAGTAAACCTGATCTACCTTCTGGTGCCTCCTGTAAGAGAATGGTTCCAATTGTTACATCTGATGCATCTGTTTTGACAATAAATCTCCTTGATGGATTTGGGTGCTGCAGAAGAGGTTGGTGCACAAAGAGCTGTTTTAACTTTTAATGCTGCTTGCTGTGCATCTGCCCAGAGAAATCTGGCACCTTTTTTCTTTTTAATATTTTTTTATTATTTTTCTTCTACTACATAAAAAAAAAAAAATAAAACTAAACTTACAAAAAGAAAAAACTGCATAATATATATATAAAAAAAATAAAAGTCAAAATAAAAGACACATAAGTTAAATACAAATCAATGTATAATGTCACTAATGCAATATTCCCAACTTTATTCTGCATGGGCCTCTCTTTTCAAACTAAAAAAAAGAAAAAATAATGTTCTCATACATTTTAATTTTTAAAAAGATCTAATTAAGAGAATTATACTTAATCCATATTATATTAAACCTTTATCATTTATTATTACTTTTATAGTAGTTATATTATTTATATTATATTAAACCTTTCCTTTCCATCATATTTGCTCTTATAAACCATCCTTCAAATTTCCTAATCACTGTACAATATTTCTTCTTATATTAACAACCCTAACATTAACTTTATTCAACTAATCCTTCTACATAAGCCCCTGTATTATATTTGTCCAGTAAAAAGTCCCAGATTGGCTTCCAAACAGTCTAAAACTTCTTTAAATTGTTGGTCTTTAGGAGGGCTGTCAATTTTGCCATCTCAGCCAATTCTGTCAGTTTTAATAGCCAACCTTTTCCTCTTTCCAAATTCTGGCATAGACCAATCATGCTGCAGATGTCATATACAAAAAAAGCTCTTCATATTGCTTTTCAAAGTGTGGTTCCATTATTCCTAAAAGAAAAGTTTCTGGTTTCATTAGTAATCTACACTTAAGAATCTCTTGCATGATGTCAATTAAATGTGACCAATATTTTGTGACCAAGTCAAAAGCCAATATTTTGTGACACAATATTTGTGACCAAGTCCACTACATATGATAAAATGAACCTGGAGACTGATCACATTTCCAACATTCTATTAAATATTCCATTGTCATTTTAGACAATTGGTCAGGAGTTAAGTACCATCTGTATATCATTTTGTAGAAGTTCTCTCTAAGACCATAATTCTAAGTAAATTTTATACCATTAGTCCATGCATGCTCCCACTGATCCAATGTAAGATCAATCATTTCACCATGCACTCTTTAACATATTCATCTTCTAAATTAATTTTTAACAGCAACTAATACATTTTTGCTATTAATTGGTTATCTCATGTATGTAGAATCAATTCCAGTTCTGTCTTTTCATGAGCAAAAGCATAACTTTTTTATCCATCTTAAACCTTTCAAAAACTTGATTATAAGTAAACCAATAACATATGAAACCATTACTTACAATTTTATCTCTTGATTTTAATTCAGGTTTTAATGAACAAAAGATAACATATCTGCATACATCATCCATTTTGGATTTTTTTTTGCATATATTATCCATTTTGGTTTTTTTGTCAATTCCCTCCTATAGAAAGCTTCATGTGGAGAAAGCCATAGTGGAATCCAGTAACAAAATCCCTCTATATTTGTTCCAAACCCTGGCAAGGGCACACATGCCAAAATGATTTTTAAACATGGGTTAATTTTAATTTTTTCATACCATAAATAAGCATGATGCCTGAACTCCAATTCATGACCTTCCAACTCCAAAAGTCTTATATTATTTAAAATAATCCATTATTTCAACCAAACAAAACCACAAGCATCATAATGCAATCTGAAATTTGGTAATCCTAAACCACCTCTTTCTTTCACATCTTGTTAATAATTTAAATCTTATTCTTGGTTTCTTGCCTTGCAATATAAATTTGGAGATATCTTTTTGCCATTGTTTAAACATAAGATCTTTAAACAAAATTGATACCATCTGAGAAAGAAATAATATTCTAGGTAAAACATTCATTTTTATCACAAAAATTCTACCCATCAAAGATAATTGCAATTTAGTCCATCTGTTTAAATCATTCTTAATTTCCTGCCAGTCTTTAACATAATTATTTTGAAACAGCATACAGTTCATGTTAGTCAACCAAACTTGCAAAGTTTGGTTTTTTCAATTGTAAAATCAGTTTTATTAATTAAAACTTCCTGATTATCTCCCGTCATATTTTGGACCAACATCTTTGTCCTCTGCTTATTTATTTCCAGGCCAGCCAATTTACCAAATTTATTCAATTTTCCCATAACATAAACAATATCACTTATGGGATCTTGTAACACCAATACAAAAGTGCTTGGAAATTGCATCACAATTTTCAGATTGAAAGCTTTCCCCCAGAAGCCTCAAACTCAGGAACTACAGATTATTTATTATTTATTTTATTTTATTTGTTACAATTGTTTGTAAGTAATCTACCTGAATAATTTTAATTTTAAAGAGTTTTAAAGACTTTTGCAGAATCATCTTGTTTAACCTCCATATCAGGGGCAGGTTCTGTAAATTAAGTCACAATTCGTTCCTGATTACATGCTTTCTGATTAGGAACTATCATGGTTAGGATGCCTGTTGAAGGAACTTATAAATGATAGTAACAATCTTGTTTAAATAAATATTTATGTTTTATATACATTCTGCCTGGAATGGATATGAACTCCACTTGAAACATTCCTGATACTACATAAATGACTGTGGGATTTCAATTTTAATTTAAACAATTTTAATGTTTAAAATTGTCTCACAAATACAATAGTTTTCTTACCCAATGTTTAACATGACAGTGCTTGCCACAGATCTATTGGTCAGAGAGCTTCTATACAGCATCCAGTTTCAAATCTCTACAACTTTGTCAATTTTGTGGAGTTTACTTTCCTAAGTAGAACATGTAACTAATTAAGGATCCTGCAATTGAGATACTCTGATTGAGATATTTGATCATGTATTCTCCCCATTTAAATATTTAAAACCATGTTAATCTAAGAAGCATTCTGATCTTTGCTTCTTTTTTTGACCTCTGTGATTTTACATATTTTGTTCATTGCCATGAAATGGCTTCTTATATGGAACAAACGGTATCTCAGAAACAGTGGAATCAGATGCTGCAATATCCAAAACAACTTTGTATCTTAAAACTAAATGTCTTAGACCATAGCTTAATTCATGGAATTGTGCATCATTCAAAATGAGATTTTTTCTATATATAGAGTTAAAATGTTAATGTTATGGGATAATTAAAATAGAACAAAATCTCAGCTGGGACTCAATCTATTGTAGCTTTATTATTTAATTTATATTGTATTAACCATAGTTTTTCATATTTATCTTTGCTTAACTTATTCATCATAATTAATGATACCCCAGAAATCTATAACTACCTTGACATGTTTAGATCCTTGCTAGTTGGCAAAGAAAAAAAACTTGCTCTACCTGTTCTTGTGTCTTTAGCATGACACATTTCAACATTTTTTCCACAAATTATAATTCAGGAGTATGATTCACTCTGTGAATATTTTTATTGGCTTTCAGAATAAATCTTTCAAGATTTATCTGATAAAGCATTTATTTATATCATGAAACAAATGTGTACTTACACATTTATCCTGATCTTCTGGAGTTCTGTGATGAGGAAGTGAGCAAAACAGATTTTTCCTTTTTAACCATTAGGTGGGTGTGAATGTCTAAAGAAACAACTGAAAACAAGCATCAATCAAGGACACAGTTCCAGGCACACTTATCTGGGATTAAGCTTTATAGAAGGTCTGAGCCTTAACAAACATTCAAAAGATAACAGTGATGCTGATTTCCTGTGTTATTAAAAGATTCTGGTCAGAGCTTAAAACTCTGGGTAACAGACATGGTGTTGATAAAATGACCTTGGTGATTGAGGTGAGGAAAGGAATGAAGAATGTAGCCATTAAAAATAAAAGAAGACTGGATTATCTAGATTTACTACTGGTTCTCTAACCTATCCTACAGAATTTAAAGCGGAAGAGTTCATTTTGTCAAGTTTAAACATTCCTGTCACTTAACTTTTTAGAGGGCTGCTATGAGTTTTTAAGACTATATTTGATGCTGTTGGTCTTTTGAAAGAGATACTTGATACTGCTAAGAAAAGCTCTGTGTATGTGAAAAGCTCTGTGTATGTAACAGTTGTGGAGGTTGTTGTGTATGATGATCTGTACCTGGGATAAGCAAGAGAAAGGACACAGACACATAAAAGAGCAAGTCACCTAAAGTTCATGATGACCCTGGTGAGAAAAGAGACAGATTACAGAAAGCAGACTGTTGCCTTTTCTTTGGTGTAAAGGGAGGCAGTATTATTATTTATGGGACATGGTTTGGGGGCCTTTAGCATTCTTTTGGCCAGGAGACTGGTGATCTCTGAAATTGTGTGTGCCAATAAAAGGAATAGCACTTTGTTGCATCTATCTCCAAATGTTTAGGTCCTTATTTAAAGTGGGCATTTTCCTCACAATAAAGTGAAGAATACAGTTGTTGAACATTATAAGAATGATTTGGTGAGCTACATCACTGAAAAGAGCAGTTAAGACAGTGAGAGATCTAGGATGAACCACTTTGATTTCACTTGCTCAGGTAAACAAAGAGAAAACCTTCAGCTCAGAGAGGTTAAAACTTGATCTCTCCCTGGTGAGAGTTTGCACTGCAACTATGGCAGTAAGATATTTTGAGAGGGGGCTCTGAGGAAAAAAATTAAAGGGAGTCCAGAGGGACAGCTTTGACACAGCAAAAGTAGTGATGACAGATGTGGCTCTTGAGAGATTAAAACTCTATGATGGTATAAATCAGGGGCACTAGGAGTGATATGCATCGGACTGTGTGTATTCATAGGGGTGGGGCAAATTTGGAGGGCTGGGAGCTTCATCAAGTTTCTTACTTTTTAACTGATCAGCAATGCTGGGAGGTTGTAACAGTTACCAAATGCACCACTAAATCTTGCAATACGTTTAAAGATAAACCTATTTATGACACATAGGATAAACTTTGGTGAACTGCAATCCATCAGACTTTCTGATGAAATGGACTAGAGTCCATGAAAGCTGGTGCCTTCTTGTGTTGGCAGTAAAATATAAGTCTCCTTGTAATTAAAGAGAATGTTGAGATTGAAAGCAGGATGGAAGTATAGCAAAAGGAGAGGAAAAGAAGAAAGAAGGAGAAGCTGCTGGCTAAAGTCAGGATTTCCGTGCCTTTGGCAACACTCAAGCCTTGGGGACAGGGGATTGTAAAGTCCCCTTTTTGCTTGGTTTTGGTCTGGTCTGCTTTGTTTGTTTTGATACTCTGCTCTTCTAGTTGATTGTATTTTTTTATATGTTGGTTTTTAGTTGTAAGCTGCCCAGCGTAATTTAGGAATTAGGTGGCTTAAAATTTTAATAACAATGAAGAAATAAAATCTTGCCCATTATCTATGGATTAAAAATCTAATAATAATGTAAAACAAAGTACTATGTATCAAAGTCATTTTATCAAACATATCTCAAAGTTGGCTGTATGAAGGACAGAGTGGAACAATAGCAGCAGGACCCATCCTTGTCTCATGTAGGTTAAGGACAGAACTGTTAACTGGTTATGAATCCTCCCATTTTGTTTGTTTGGTGGCTGTTTGGATATGCAAAGATCAGCAAGAGAAAAAAAAGTTTCATTTTTGAATGAAATAAAAGGCTCACCTGCAGAGAATCTTGTTTAGAATCATGGAACCATAGAGTTGAAAGGGACCTTGGAAGTCTTCTAGTCCAATCCTCTGCCCGAGACAGGAGTCCTAATCCCATCCTGTACAAATGGTTGTCCAATCTTTTCTTGAAAACCTCCAGTGATAGAGCACCCACAATTCTAAGAGGAATGCTGTTGAATTGCTTAATAGTTCTCACCATAAGGAAATTCCTCCTTATTTCGAGCTTGGATTTCCCTTCCACCCCTTGCTTCATGTCCCACCCTCAGGTGCTATGGAGAATATATTCACACCCTCTTTCCTGTGACAGCCCTTCAAGCATTGGATGACTACTACCATGTTACTTCTAAGCCTTCTTTTCATTTTAGGCTAAACTTACCTAGTTTCCTTAACTGTTCATCATACAGTTTAGTCTCCAGACCTCTTACCATCCTTGTTGCTCTTCTCTGTACTCTTTCTAGGATTTTGGCATCTTTTTTGTATTGTGGTGACCAGAACTTGATGCAGTGTTCCAAGTATGGCCTCATTAGTGCAGGGTAGAGTGGTACTATCACCTCCTGCGATCTTGATGCTATCTCTCTGTTGATGCAGCCTAGGACTGTGTTGACCTTTTTGACAGCTGCAGCATACTGCTGATTCATACTTAAGCAATGATCTACCAGGATATCTAGATCATTCTCACAGATACTATTGTTGAGTCAGGTATTGTCTATCCTGTGCCTGGGTATTTGGTTTTTCCTGCCAAAGTGCAACACCTTACTTTTCTCACAACTGAAATAATCTTGTTGGATATTGCTCAAGTCTTTAAGATCCTTCTGAATCTTGAGTATAACTTCCAAAGTGTTAGCAAATCTCCACAGATTTGTATCATCTGCAGATTTGATGAGTGCCCCTTCAATTCCTCATCTAGGTCATTTATGAAGATGTTGCAGAGCACTGAGCCCAAGACAGAACTTTAAGATACCCCACTGTATGTTTCCCTCCACTAAATGCTTCCCACCATGGCCAACCAAATATCATTCTAAAGTCATAGATGATTCACAAATTATGCAATATACACAGTTGTATCAGATTTATTTATTAATTAAATTTATATGTCTGTCATTCTGGACAAACATGATATAAGTAATTAGTGCTGTAATTTGCATGGCCTAGTATCATTATTTTGATGTCATCATAACTTGTTTTGAATGGCACTTTTCAAAGCCAAAAAGCACAGAATAATGAAGCAATATCTGATAACTGTTTTAGCTCAATACACAATTAAAGGGACAAGTTCAAAGCTAACCTACTCTAGATCATAATAGGATTTTACACTCCACTTTCCCCCTGACAGATCATTGTCCCTTTTAAATAGTGAAGAAAACCAGAAATTCTATGGATGGAACCAGGCTTATCAAATAGATGCAAGTGTTGAAAAACAACACTTGTGGGACTGCTGAATGTCATGCAATGTGCAGATGACCAGAAATTAAGTAGCAGTTCAATAAACTGATTATCTACCATTCAGAGGCCATTCTTGGATCTAGCTTATCTTGGTGTACAATCTAAGGGTTCTCCTGGAGCTTCTCTTTGATGGCCTGGTGGCAGTTATAGTGTATGTGTGTGGAGCTTTGTATAATTGAGTCTTATGCACCAAATGTACCAATTGCTGGACTGGGAGGCCCTGTTCATGGCCTCTCAATCCTTAGTCAGCTTCCAAATAGATTACTGTAGTATAGTCTAGTGCAACCCAATATAAAGCAAATCCAAGTGATTGTATCCCTCATCTGGCAGTGAGGGGATCAGGAAGTTGGTGCTGGACCTGTCTGAGCTCAAAGGTGGAGCAGGATCCATGGAGAAAAGCCCTTGGATGTGAACATTGCCAGTCAGCTGGGGGGGTTTAATGTTAAAATGTTAAATGTCGATTGTGAGCTGCCAAGAGTACACTAGGAGATTGGGACATATAAATACAATGTATAAATAAAATAAAAATAAAATATTCCTCACAGTTATCTTTTAGATGAACTCCAGAATTACTCCCTGTAAAAAGTAGCAAAAAATGAAAAAAATTGCAAAGTTGCTTAAAAAAGGCAACTGGACTTTAATTGCAAGATGTTCACCTTCTATCCAGAAGGCTTTCTTAATCCAACTAAAAATGCAAAGGAATGGTCAAAAAATATGTACATTTCGAGAAAGGAAGTGGGGCAGGATGAAAAAACACAGCAGGTTACACACAGCCAGTTTAAACTGAGTAACAAACAAAAGAAAGGGGGTTTGTGGGGAAGGATGCAGGAAACAGAGAGCAAAATAAACAAAGTGATGCAATAAAGTTTGATTGCTTTTCAGCACAGAAACATTTCAGACCCTCCTGAAAAGTTCATTTTTTGCCAATGATTTAACGCTGTTTCATAAATTGAAGGTAGTTGGAATCTGGTTCCTCCTCCACAATTTATTGAAGGATTTAAAGTCTTAATATGTTTCTTTGCTTCTTCTTGAAAGCCATTAGTTTCTTTGTCAATTATTTGGAATTGTCTTCAATAGCATGTCCATGTTCTTTAAGATGTAAATGTACTGCAAATGAAGCAGGTGTTTTATGTTGTTGAAACATTGTAAATAATGGTTGTTTAGTCTCCCCATTGTAAAATTCTGAACAGGATTCATTATATTGAATGGAACAGATAATATCTGTCTGTTTATGTTTGGGAACTTTGACCTTAGGATGAATCAATCTATGTTTTGGCATGTTCATGAGTCTGAATTACTCATGTATGTTGTTTTTATTGAAAATTCTCCTGAGTTTCTCCGAAACTCCAGCAACATATGGAATGGTCAAATTGCTACATTGGCTTGCTGTGTTTTCTCATCCTCTCCCCACCCCCCTTTTAGAAATGTATATACTTCCTGACCATTCCTTTTCATTTTTAGTGGCTTGAGAAAGCCTTCTGGATAGAAGATAAAATGTCTCTAATAACATCTTATAATTAAAGTCCAAAAATGTTTTTTGCAATTTTTTGTAACATATCATGGCCTGGATTTATGGGAATATTCATACACATCCCTCTAAAAAGAGTGCACCTAAAACAAGGCTGCTGGATAGCTATATGTAAATGCAGTAAGGGCATAGAAATAATAATATTTTGCTACCCTTTCTGCCACGAGGTAGGCTTGAACAGTGGCTGTAGACCATGTTTGATCAAGTTCAATTTTTATTGCTTGCCAATGACCCTCGAGGCATCTCTTCGCCTGCTTCATCTCTTCAAAGAGTTCCAGGACATAGTGGTATGGATAGGCTGCTGAATTGTGATCCAATCCAAAGCCTGTCACCCTCCTATTCCAGGCAATAATGAGGGTGTTGGTTGGACCATGCAGCAGATCTTCCAGAACAACCACAATCTCCCTTTGAAACCCAACTAGGTCCATTAGTTGACTACAGCATTTTGATGTAACAGGCCCAGCCTCACTGTGGTAGAGGGGGAAGTCACACTGGAAAACCAAAGGCTTACCAGGGAGTGATTTGACCACCAACCAATATCTCCCTCAATTCCAGATCACACTGTCATTGCTCCGACAGAAAAATCAGGTCAGGTGCATGACTACTGTTATGTGTTGGGCTCTGGACCAGGCCCATAGCTGTCATCCCAAGCTACTTCAGACTCCACCCCCAGAATTGCCAAGTTAAAGTCCCCCAGAGACCATAAGCTATGGGAACTCCATTTCCAACCCAGACATGACATCAAGAAACTCAAGTGGGGAGTTACTACACACTAGTGAAGTTGGGACAATAGCAATATTCTCAACTGATCCCTAGAGCCTAACTTAATAAATAATCTCCCACACCTAGCAACCAGTGAGTCATATACATCAGATCAGCCTTCTCATCTACAGTCAATCATGGATGAGGGTGGCCTTATTACATATCAACCTAGTGTTTAGCAGTTGCAGTGGAGAGCCTAGGTCTTGAAGATCTGCCAACTGGGGTCCAAGAGTGAGATTGAGGGACTGGAACATGCCACAAGAATAATACACCAGTTTTGCAGTCCCAAAGACTGGCCCATCCCTGTCTCCCATCATATTTCCCTTTCCTGTCATTACTGAGATGATATGACCTGATCCCAACTTTTCAGAGATTTCTCCTTTTATGGTCCATGCCCTTAGCTTCTGCATCACATGTATCTGTATTTATCTACAACCACTTCCAAGGTCACTAAACTCAGAGGTGCTTCAACAAAGTACCCAGGACGACTAGATTATCAGCCCCTCCCAACTCTATACTTTTAAAACTGCCCCACGAGACTCCTTTGACAGTGTACCCATATAATCAGCAACCAAACAATTCTGAGAGTAATTTAAATTCCCTCCGTCAGGCTGTCACCCATAGAGGAGGTTTGTTGTTGTTCAGTCGTGCAGTTGTGTCTGACTCTTTGCGACCCCATGGACTGCATTACGCCAGGCCCCCCTGTCTTGCACTGCCTCCTAGAGTCTTCCCAAGCCCACGGCCATCACATTGACTATGCTATCTATCCACCTCATACTCTGCTGTCCCCTTTTCCTCTTCCCTTCAATCCTTCCCAGCATCACAGTCTTTTCTAATGAGTCCTCCCTGCGCAT
>JANHZU010003386.1:404412-416770 GCA_032468055.1 Acrochordus granulatus
GAAAAGACTGTGATGCTGGGAAGGATTGAAGGGAAGAGGAGAAGGAGACGGCAGAGGATGAGGTGGATAGATAGCATTGTCAGTGTGATGGGCGTTAGCATAATCATTGTGATGGGTGTGAGCTTGGGAAGACTCTGGGAGGCAGTGCAAGACGGGGGCCCTGGCGTAATGCAGTCCATGGGGTCGCGAAGAGTTGGACACGACTGCGTGACTGAACAACAAAAATTTCTACATCAATTTTTTGCTGCTTTATCATGTAAATCTTTCAAAAATTCTCTTTCATACCTGTCATTTCTTGGTTCACATCTTTTGGCTGTAGTCTATTCATAAAGGCAGACTAATTTCTGACCCCATTTTTCAAAGATCTCCTAAAGTATTTCACATGTTATAATGGTTTGTGTCATTTTGTAAATTTCAGTATTAACGAAAACCAAAGAGCAGACTTTCATTCTTTTTATGTTTGGAATCCCTTGGCACTCAAACCTGTGGGAGACCGTGAGAAGGAACCACTCAGAACGGAAGCCGGTAATCTCCCATCCTCTCCTTATCTAGAGAGGTTCTGTAGAGCTTCAGTCTTTACTGTAGTCATTGTTTTTGCTTTGGAGGCATGGTGGCCTAGCAGTTAAGATTCTGGGCTTGTCAGCTGGAAGTTTGAGAACCAAGCACCGTATAATGGAGTGAGCTCCTGTTACTGCCTCAACTCCTGCCAACCTAACAGTTTGAAAACCTGTGAAAATGCAAATAGATAAATAGGTACTGCTTAATTTGATAGGAAAGGTAACAGCGTTCTGTGCATCTTGGCATACTGTCATGCAGGCCACATGACCACAGAATTATCTTCAGACAATGCTGGCTTGCTTGGCTGTGAGGGGACCACCCCTTCTAGCTGGACATGACCAGAGAGGGGAAATCTTTACCCTTTCCTCTTTTTTTTTATATTCTACAAATGCCCATAAAGCCTATACGGGGCTGAACATCAGTCCTGGAAAATGATGATACTTCATGTTGATGCTTTGTTTTTCAGTATACCAGTTTTCTATTTATTTTTTTAGTAAGAGCCTAAAATGTTGGGGCAGGGAGCCAGGTAAACACCAGAAGAACTATCTGCAGGTAAATATGTGTACACATTGCTTTTCTTAGAGAAAAGAGGAAGGATGTTTGCTTTCTCTACTCTGTGGTCTTCCTCAACCTGGTGGCTTCCAGATGTGCCAGCATAGAAAGGCTGCTGGAAATTCTGAGGGTACATTTCAAAATATTGAAGAGATGTCACATGGAGGCTTCAAACATTCTCTTCAAGCACATATTAACTTTCTTCAAGGTTGCCATAAGAGAAAAAATAGTTAATTTCTTCCTATTTTTCTAATACAGTCCCAATAATAAGGCTAGTACAATGGAACCTCGCAAGACGAGACTAACCCGTTCCAGAAGAACGCTCTTAGCATGAAATGCTCTTAAAGTGAAACAAGGTTTCCCGTAGGAAACAATGGAAAGTTGGATGATCCATTCCATGCCCCCAAAAATATTCACAAAAAATCATTTTCAATGGAATTTTATGCAGAAAAGACTGTCCCTAACATCGGAAACAAGTAACAATGATTAACACATGATATAAAGCAAAAAAAGAGCAAACTAACCAGCACTTATGGATCTGCTTCGAGGCTGCTCCTAGGCAGGCTGCTGTCCAGCACCCCCTGCTGGCTTGGAGGATCCACTGCTGCCGCCGCTCGAGGCAAAGGGGCCTTTTCCCTTTTCCTTCAGCAACGTCTCACAGTACAGCATATGGACAGTAATGGAGTAAACTGCACGTGGCAGCATCGACAGAACTCTCATGTGGTTGCTGCCTGAACAGGAAATACAGAGTGCTCTGATTGATGACGCGTAAGGTATCACATGAAGCTTGCTCGTCTTGTGAGTTGCCGCTTGTCAAGCGGAATAAATTTTATTTTTTTTGCTCGTCTTGAGAAAACCTCACTCAGTGAGGTGCTCGTCTTGCGAGGTTCCACTGCACTAGCCTTCTCAACTGATCTCACCTGTCTTTGAGAAATCCTATGTGTTAATGCCTTATTTACTTCAGCCTTCAGTGGTTTAAGGTACATTTGTCACCTTTTGCAATCAATGAGGGTCTTTTGCACTAGGGTACTGACTGTATAAATATAGTGAGCATTGCAAAGCACCAAGTAGGCTGTTTCTTTTGGTCAAGCATTACAGAAGACCTTGGTGGAGGCAGTTGCAGAGCTGAATTTTAGTGACATGATTAAGATCCTATTTCATGCATTCTACAATACCTTTAGGGATAAATGCAACAGGCTATTTCTTTTAAGGCAATGGCTCACAAACTTGTATGCTTGTGTCTAAAGAAGATGATTTCTTTTTCTCTTACTAGTTACTCACATTTGGAAATAAAAAAGCTTTGAAATGTAGCTTCACTACAGAAAACCATTTTTTCTTGCTTTCTTAATAAATTCTATGGTCCAGTCATTATGAGACCATAGGCTATTATGTTTCTGAAATGACAGGTGTCTCAGGGCTTCTATCATTAGCAAAGAAGGATCATGCTTTAAGGACACTTGATTTGGAAATTAGGACAACATCAGAAATTACATTTGGCTAGCAGACCGATGGCTACTAATCCTAATGGGTATGAATTATCTCTACATCAGATAAAACATTAATATCTGTTGCTATAGGGTATGAGGTAGTAAAGTCTTGACTTGTTTGTGGTGTGAGATTCCCCAAAGCAACTGACTGGCTGCTGTGGGAAGCAGGATACTGGAAAAGACAAGCCCTTGGCTTCTCTTATGTTCTTAAAATAATTAACTATTGCTAACAGTTCCTCACCTTGCAATTAATAGCATCTGGCAATCTGAGGAATTCTACCCATGAACATGTCTTTATTTATGGCATATTTGAGGAAATATGGACATCCTTTTTCTGCCTTGCCACATGCAACCAGTAGGTAAAATGAGAATTGTCCCAAGAAATGGTGAACGACAAGATGGTACCATTTCTTTTGATAGGTCTTTATTCTGAACCTCATTTCAGCACTGAGAATAAATCTGAATGTGAGGCTAGTAAACATCCTTTTAGGATACCTAGGGCAAATTTTATAGCACACAGTCTATCCTGATTTCCTCCCTCTCTCCCTCCCTCCCTCCCCATCCAGAATCAAAACATTGCTTGCAGCAATTGACACCTTTAAAACATAGCAAGATTAAGAATATCACATTATTAATGCAAGGCATTAAAATGCAATGGTGACTATTCATTCTTCAAATACCCTCAAAAAGATTGTGGATTTAAGTCACTTTTGGAAGACAAACAACAGGGTGCTAGCCTAACTTCCAGAGGAAGAGAATTTCATAAAGTGGGGGCTGAAAGTGAGAAATATTGCCTGTGAGCCCTGGCCCCTATGAGTGAAATACAGTAATGTGTGGCTTATTCTTTCTAATTTTGCCGGCGCTGCTGCCACCATATTTTCACAGAGCATATCCTTTATCATTCTCTTGAAATTTTTATTTCTTTCTGCTTAATTGTATGGCTGCTCTGAAGAAGAGGGTCTTTGAGAGATAAGGAAGAGCCACTCTTAATTTTAATGCAATTATGAAACATGCTCGATCAGTGCAGTGTGTGGAGCTTCCATCTCTCTTGTCCATAGCTCTGAGAAGCAGGGAAATAAAAAAGCACAATATCATCAAAGTGGCTGCAGCTGACTAGCCTAAAAATGGACTTGTGTGTAAGGTTTTTGAGAACAATCATCTAAGAAAGCAAGAATGAATATTTGCAACCAAGCTTGTATTCATCAGATGTCATGGCTTCATTTGTCAAAACAACCCAGAACTCTTAGATGATTTGTCAGTCTGAAAAATGCATTTCTCCTAAGCTGCAATCTAAAACCACACTGATGTCTCTTCACTATACCATGTGATAATTGCCACTTCATTTCAAGTGCTCTCTATCCCTCTTACCTTGAACTAATCCAGCTATCTGAAGAGGTTCCCATGCACTTATATGTCTTTGTGCACATTAATCAATGGCTCTTTCTCTGAATCTCTGTAAAGCTCAAAGCTTGCCATAAAACACAATATTCCTAATGCAATCATTATTTCTTTGCATTTCCTTGCCACAAGAAAGTTTCCAAAAGGAAATGCCTTCTTCCTTTGCTGTTCCAGGCCCATGTCATTTTTGAGTTAGGAGCACCAGCAAAAAGGAAACAGAGATTTTGGAGAATTTTTGTGCATAGTTCATATTTGCATAATAAGCAATTACAGAGCTACTTCCCCCTGTATTCAACACTACTGAAATGGGCCCCAAAGCAGAGCTTTTCCAAAAATTCTTGCTTTAATTTCTTCCATACAAGCTGACACTGTTTCTTTGGCTCTCTGAAGGAGCAGAAACTGCATTTTTATGAAGGCAAAGGAGAAGAACTTGGAGATAGTTCAAATCTTGATGTCTAAATTTCCGATGAGGAATGAAAGGGTGAAATCTACTTAGATCACTACTAGAACCCCAAATCTAGCAATCAGAGCCAGATGTTACATAAAGGCAGTATAATGCATCTGGCAAATAAGAGGGCATATTAAACATTCAGAGAACGAGACAGAAAAGATCTGACATGGAATACACCCTTCTCTGACAATCAGTTCATCCACACAATGTTTTGCTTATCGTTATGATTATTTGAGTGCATTCTCAAGAGTTCCAAAGATTGAAGGAACTGGGGAAGTTTTGTACATTTCATGTTATTTTCAAACAGTGTATTCTTAGAAGTACATTAGAAGGGAAGCAAGGGCAGAGTGTGTGAGAATTCAATAGCCAGTTCTTGGCATAGAGTCTTATGAGTTTCTCAGGTTTTCAGTTTGTCTTTGAAGCCTTCAAAATTAATGGAATTATCCTTGAAATGTCACAGGAACTGACTTTATGCAAAGATCTTTTGCAATTAATATTCATATTATATCATCTAGAATATTGTTCCAATCACTATGCATATAATAATGAAGATAACAACCAAGTTGGGATAAACACAGATTGATGACTTGTGACTTTCCAGATGTTCTAGAGTTTAACTCTTCTCAGCCTTAATTAGCACAGTCAATGTTGAGGGATGATAGGAATTTTATCTAAAAGTTAATCCACTGGAACAACTTTAAAACAATCTGTGAATGACAGATTTCTGTTTTAGCACTTGCGTCCCATTTGCACATCTGCAAAAATTGTTTGCAAAAATTTGAAGGATATACTAAAGCTGTTCAAATAGTAAGACTGGGTTTGGATAGCAAGTCTGCATATCTCAAATGAAACATAAAAATTGTACTTTGTTCAAGTACGGAGCTCTTGCTCACTCTTTCTTTGTCTACTTAGATATGGGAGACAGAACATGACAACTATTCAGAATATTTCTAATGCAGCTGCCTTACATTGTTTCCTGATGATGTAAATGCCTTTGATTTACAGCCAAATATTCCATTCCCCTTGCAAAACAGCATGAAATTTTACCTGTTAACTAAAGGAATAATTTCCATTAGTAAACATGAAGCTAAAGCATCAAACTCTGCCAATGATAAAATCCCATAGGTTTAAATCTAGCACAGAAAACCTGGAATTTATTGTTCAGTGTTTATCTATGGAACCACCGTTTATCTATGGAATACTTAGGACTATGCTTTCATTTTAAGTTTAGTAGTCAGGAAGATCCAAAACAGAATTAATGTTGCTAAAATATATTATTCTCTTGTGCAAGCAGCCCAGGTATTTTTTACCTCTGCCCTACCCAGAGTTTCCTCTTTATTAGTCTCTATAGAAACACACCCTAATTACCCTTGGAGCAGGTGAGGAATGCCGGAGTATATTAACAGCAGTCTTGTAGTAGCAACCATGCATCTAATCTTCAAAATAACATACATCTCTTTCTTTATGTGGTATGGTAAGTGCAGAGAAATGAATGCTGAAGCTGAGTCTGCGCAACATAAGTTATTGATATCTGAAATGAAAACAGCACTAGGATCTCTAACAACAGAGACCTTTGAGAGCAGACGTTTAAAAACATCGAATGAAACCTGCATCTTTCATTTTGAGTAACATAACATAACTTTTATATAATAAAACAGGTACAAATTAGAGTAGGAATTGGCAACGGTAGGCAATTTGAGTCTGTTTTATTCGAAAATCCATTTTTTATCTATGAAGCTCCCTTTTCCTGTCTCTTGTCTTCCCTGACTCTCCACAACAACCTTCTAGGAAAAAACAATGGGAATGAGCAGTGAAAGAGTGCCAGTCATTTCCATTCCTACTCAGGGGAATGTAATGGGAACAAATTGCAGGAAAGAAGAAACTGATGCATAATGGCAGACAGAGGGAGCAAGTCCCTGGAAGTTTCTATTGACAGAGATTGTGCAAGCATTAACGTTTTAGCAGACATGTTCTCCCTCAGTTTAGGGACAGCAGAAAATGAAATAGAAAAGGTGGATCTCATTTTCAGTTGCTCAGGCAATAACACTTCTGCCTGATAGTCTATATTAAATTTAAAAAAGGAAACTCAGCCACTTTCCAGGCTGAGAATCTGTGTCTTCCCTGCATATACCAGGTGGAAAAAATGCTTTTTTAAAAAAGTCCTGATATAAGATTTTGTGAAAGATTCCTTTCAGGTGCATGTACACAACAACATAGGTTAGGGTGTCAATCGCACCAATTATTTTGATTCTGCTGTTATTGTGTCATAGTGAATAACAGATGATAGCCCAGTTGGTCATATGGTCTTTGCAGAAGACTCTCAAGAAGCATTACAGTGTGGGCACAGACACATCCTTCCAATCTTGGATACTATTTTTTTTCTTAAGTTCTGAGGGAACTATTTCTAAGGTAATTCCCCTTAGAATTACCAACATGCCTTCCTATCTTTCCGTAACTGACTTCCAAGAGGTTTTTATAATGCAAAGTTTTAAACTAGTCAACATTGTAATTGTAATTCATATTTCCTAAACATCAGATAATAAAATTCATTTTGGTTTTCTTTCCTTCTCATTCTGGAACACACCACTGACTAGCATAGCAGTAGATGGAAGTACATAAACAAGGCATTAGTTTTCTCAAGTACTTTTATTCTAGCATAGTTGATTACAAAATCAATTTTCTTATCATATAAAATTGTAAACTCACTGAGTGTGCTTATTTCCTTGTGTCTGGTGTAAGTGCAATGGCAGTCATGCGCAAGCAATTATAGTTTTTTTTTTAAAAAAAATACATGAAGGCCCAATTCAGATCAGGTTTTAGTGCTCCCCCCACCTCAGTTCCAAGAACATTCCTGATCAAAACTAGAGAGGGCTGACAACTTGGTGTTTGCCATTTATTTTCATCTGAAGATGTTTTTATTTATTCAACTTAGACATTGCCAGTTAGCAAGGTACAATAAGCTGTAGGCAATAAGTATAGTTTCAGGTAGGGTGGAGATTCAGTTTCATAGAACTGGTATTTATCTGAATGTGATATCACATGGGTAAATCCTCCTGCATGACTAGGAGTATTTATCCATGTGATATGATATGGAAATCAGATGTCACAATTTAAGTGACTTTTATTCCAAAGAGGCTAGGACAGACTGGGGAAGTCTGATAAATGCTATAGTAGATTCTACCATTCCCACCCCCAAATAGTATCTGGAACACAAAGCAGAAGTAATGCCTTGATCTTTGGGTATTTTTAAGCAAATGGCTTCTAGTGCAATTGTGCAAAAGACATTTTGCAACCATTCTGTCTTTTTCTGTTTAATTTAATTTATTTATTTAATTAATTCATATAGTTGATATAATAGGCTTAATGGATTTTTTAGTTTCTCTTTGGAAAGAAATGATGGAAGAAATAATAGGATAACTCGAAGGCTTACAGTAGAAAATGCATACAATTCCAACCACTAAATGAATGAAGTAAAAAAAAGCCTGCACAATAAAAACTTCTTGTAGTTTGGGAACAGCATTTTGTAGTTAATGAATAATGTTTTTTAAGTTATGTACATACACTCATAATAACAAGAATTGTCTTCATGTTGAATAATTGTATTTGTTCATTTTATTAATATGGAGAACATTTAAAGACTTATTCTAAAAAGTTTCAAACTCAGAATGAAATATTACATTCCCCTCAAACTGAAAGGTCCATTTTGAATGCTTCAAAGTGTTAATCAGTGCTTGCTTAACTCTTAAAAGATTTTACATTTCTTCTTGCTGAATATTGATGTGAGGAATGCCTTTCTACCTTTGGAAGATCATTGCTCTGGCCAATTCCTTTGCCTTTGCTTGCCTTTGCCTTGCCTTCCCTCTAGTTTAACAAAAAGAACAATTTCCAGTGTAAAAATGGGCCATTTATTTATTTATTTTATATGCCACCAAAATCCGGAGACTCTCGGTGGCTAACAAAAAACAATTTTAAAACATTAATTAAAATAAAACATTAAAATAAAATTAATAATTTAGTTAGTTTTCAGGCACTGTAGTTCTTTTTGAAAAGAAATCATGCCATCTCAATCGTTTGACTGGAAAATGAGCATAACAAGAAACTAAAAAAATATCCCATATTTTTCTCACTGTAACTTTGTTTCACATCTGAGACATTCAAGGCAGATGGCACAAACTCTGAAGAACCGATTTTGCTCTCTCGGGCTGCTGCTTTAATGATCTTAAGACTGTTTCCCTCGTTATGTCCCCCTGTTTGCCTTACTGCAGTGTGTGAAGAAGCAGTCAGATGTTAACCCTCATGCTTCTTTCCAACATGCAGCAGTGAAGCACATGACAAGCGTTCAAAACATTTGCCGGATAAAAGAGCTTAAGAGAATCCCATTTCAGTATTTGTAACTGATGCATATGTATCTGAGTGTATGGGTGTGGACAGGGAAAAGCATGGCAGAAGGGTCTTTTGGAATAAAATTAAATAAAAAATGATCTCGGAAGTGATGGACATGGTAGAAGAAAAGTTTGCAGCATAGTACTGTAAATCTATGGAAATACATAGGGAAATAAACTAGATTTTTTAAATATTTTCTTTCTGATCTTTTTCAATATCATGACTTTAATTTTTTGCATTGTTATTTCCTACTCCTTTTTTATACTTTGCATAGTGTTATGTTTTCTGAAAGTGAATAGTGTGATGGGTATGAATATAATTACAAATCTTGGGCCAGTTAAAATGTTGCCCAATCTCCTTGCAAACATGATAACCTTCCTTGCATTTATATTCATAAATCAGATACTGTACATAAGATGTATACAAGCAGATGGAAAAATATATGAGATGCATACTTCCAAGGTGTACTACCTTCTGCTATCAGGTCCAATTTCTTTAAGTTGTCAATCCTGCCATTAGGCCTGCATTCTATTGTTTGTTTATATATAGGATTTTATATTCTGGAGGCACTTTAGGCAGTTTACATACATTTAAAACATAGTAAAAACAATAATGAAACAACAATAAATTACAACAATACATCATTATGCTGTAAATAAAAAAATATATTAAGACATTGACTAATATAAATGCTACAATGTCAAGAACTACCTCCTGTAGGCCTTCTAGAAGAACCAGGTTTTTACCAGCTTCCCGAAGGCCATGAGTCTGAGGGCCATCCTTCCTTCTGGAGGCAGGCTCTTTCATTAGAAGAGGAAAGCTTCCACAGAGAATGCCATACCTCCTGGCAGTAGGATCCCTCCCTGGATGTCTGTTTTAGATGGCAGAAGCAACCTAGAAAGACAGTCAGCTATCCAGGCCTTGAGCCATATAGAATTTTAGGAACAGTTACCAGTATTTTGAATTTCATTTGAAAATATATTCATAACTAGTGCAGCTCTCACAGCAAGTAATGTGACAATATTGTGCTTGGCAAGGACACAAGTGACCATCTTCAGGGTATTTTACTTCTACTTGGTCTTTACATAGGAGCCAAGAATCCAGGAAAATCCCCAAGTTGTGATTCTTCTTTCTCTGGAAAGTGTACCCCAGCAAGAGTCAAAATCAGTACAAACCAATAGGTTTCTTAATTAAAAACAATGCCATTTTGCTTGGAAAGAATCAGCATGTTTTTCTCTGTCCAGCCTATGTCCTTACAGTCTTCAGGCATTGAATCAAAGCTTCCACTGTGTCTCTTATTGGAGCCACGATATGAGTATCATCACCCTATAGATGCTACCCACTGGGAGTTAGCCAGTGGCTAACCTCTCCCAATGGCTTCATGTATATCAGTCCTTTGAGGTTGTCCAGACAGGAAACCAGAACTGTGAGTATTAATACTACCTTTAATGTAAGGTTGCCGTAACAGTCTTGCATGTCTAAAAGCACTTCCACCTTCTCTTGTCTTTACTTTCCAGAGAACTAGGGAGGGTCTCTTCTCAGATGCTTTCTCTACCTTCATCTCTTTTTTGGACTCAGATTTCGTTTATCAGACTGTTTTCTAGGCTGTGGCTCTTTCTAGGTAGAAACAGGCCATTTCCTAGATAGAACAGCCCATTATATGTAAATGTTACATAGGACAGAGGAAAAAAACCCTAAGCTCGTACATCAGAAAAACATATGCACCCCAGGTCTCATAGTTAAAATAATAAATCCAGACTCTGCTTTCTGAGATAGAAGGTTTATTGCTTTCTGAGCTTTTGTGCCCATACTTGGGAGCATCATCAGAGAAAAAGATCTAAAAACTCTTTGCATCACAACTGGGTAATTTTTATAGCAATTCAATCACTACTGTCCTTATGAGCCCCTTCATGTTAATTAACCTCTATTCTAACTGGCCATCTCCCTTATCTTCCTTCTTTGCATCCTTGCATGAGATGATATCTGCATCACTTCTCCCTCAGCACCTGCCCCTCCCATGACCCTATCTCATTATCTGTCAATTGCAGCAGGTGCGGTACAAGGTTTCCAGTATCAACCAGACCCCAAAAACAATGAGCTTTAAAGACCCTCCAGGAGAACAATATGATTGTGATTATCCTGGCAGATAAAGGGCGTGCCACAATCGCACCAACTATGCCTCTAAGGTGAGGGCCCTTCTAGAAGACAGGACAGCATACAAACTGGCCAAACTGTCTGATGTGAGATCCTTGGTTACAAAATCAGAAGCAGCATTATGGCAACTACAGACAGATAAGGTGATAACAGATAATGAGTGGCACCAGATACACCTGGTGGATATAGCTCTGGCCAGGTTCTATGGACTGCAGAAAATATATAAGCCAGGCATCCCCTTGAGACCAATTGTCAATTCCCTTGAGAGGGAGTCCCTTGTATGTCCTGGCAAAATTTCTGGTTGGAATCTGCACTCTCTAACCACCACATCCGAAACAATGTAATGTTGGTCACACATTTTCTATCCTGACTTCAAGGAGTGTGGATCACATTGGAGGAGGTTATGGTCTCTTTGTTGTGGTTTCCCTATTTATATCCATTCCACAGGAACTAGCACATAAGGTCATTGGAAGCAGGTGGCAGGAAGTGGAGGGGAACAAGGGAGGGCGGCTTACAGGGAAACATATTCCTGAGGACCTTCACTTACGATGACCAAGTATATGAGCAGGTGAAAGGCACCCCCATGGGTTCTCCCATCTTGGGAGTGATTGTGGAGCTGGTACTATAAGACCTGGAAAGTCAAGTTTTCAAAATCTTTAACTGCACACTGTGGTGCTGATATATAGATGATACTTTTGTTATTATAAGAAGGGATAAGGTAGAGGAGTTTCATGATCTTTTAAATGCAGCCTTCCTCGACATCCATTTTATACTAGAGGAGGAGGAAATGTTGCGATGTTGCCCCCTTGAACATCTTAGTGTGCGTGCACACAGATAGTAGGTTAGGTACCGCCATCCATAAGAAACCAACGAACACCTAACACATACTGGATTATAATAGCAACACCCTATGACACATAAAAAAAGCTGTGTGCAGATACTTTATAGTAGACTTGCCACTCACAACGCTTTATAGTAGACTTGCCATTCATTGCAGTAGTTGGGAGGCACAGGCATCAGAAATCAGGTACCTCAGGGAACAACTGTACCACAATGAGTGTATTTATTTATTATTAGGTGCCACCGGTGCTTTCCTGAGAGAGACATCCAACAGGAATTTACATCTGTGCCATAGCACTGGTTCCCTTTACCATACATTAAAAATGTGTCTGAGGCTACAGAGAGGATGATCTAGGGACTGGGAAGGAGATGGTTCATCGCCTGGCAGTAACTTTGTGCAGCCAAATCATGTGATGCAAAGACCCCCTTAAGCCATAGGAGAAATCCAGGGTGATCTACCACATCCCCTGTATGGACTGCCAAAGTATTTACATAGGACAGACTGGGTGAAAATTAATGCCCAGGCAAATGATAG
>JANHZU010003386.1:416870-434871 GCA_032468055.1 Acrochordus granulatus
CTGCAAGCATCCTCTGCCAGCCCTGTGGGGAAAGTCATCTCCATTGGGGTGAGAAAGTTTCTCAGATAGTCTGGCCCCATGCCATGAAGGGCTTTAAAGATCAAAACCAACACCTTGAATTGCACCCAGAAGCAAACTGGCAGCCAGTGTAGCTCATGGAACCATTGTGTTACATGGGCTACTCTGGGGCCCCAAGAACTGTCTGTGCAGCAACATTCTGCACCAGCTGTAGCTTCTGAATGCTTTTCAAGGGTAGCCCATGTGGAGCACATTGCAATAGTCCAATGGTGAGATAACTAGGGCATAAGTGATGGAATGTAGAGACTCCTGGTGCAGGAGAGGGCACAACTCGTGCACAACATGAAGCTGTGTGAAGGTTCTTCTAGCCACAGCTACCATCTACTCTTTGAGCAGGAGTTGTGAATCTAGGAGAACCCCCAGATTGCACACCGGATCTGTCTGGGGTAGTTCCACCCCATCCAGAATTAAGGATGTTAAAGTGCTGGATCCTGAAGACCCAGGCACCCAAAGCCACTCAGTCTTGCCAGGATTTAACTGAAGCCTGTAGTCCCCCATCCAGACCCTCACAGCCTCCAGGCACTGAATCAGAGCAGAGGCAGCATCACTTGGATCACCAGAGATATAGATGTAGATTTGAGTATCATCAGCATACTGATGGTACCTCATGCCCTGGTGACAGATGATTTCACTTGGTGGCTTCATGTACATGTTAAAAAGGAGGGAGAAAGTACTGAGCCCTGAGAAAGTACTGGCACACCACAAAGGAGCAGCTAGAGACTTGACCTCTTCATCTTTATTAAGGACCAGCCTTGGAGAAAGGAGCCAAACCAGTGCAAAACTGTGTCACCCATCCCCAGGTCCTGCAGCCAATCCAAAAGGATATCATGGTCGAGAGTACTGAAAGCCAGCAAGAGGTTGAGAGCTAAGATGGATGCACTACCCCCATCCCACTCTCACCAGAGATCATCACAACTGCCACCAATGCTGTCTCTGTCCCATAACCAGGCCTGAACCCAGACTGAAATGGGTCCAGATAATCTGTTTCCTCCAGGATTCTCTGAAGCTGCCATGCAACCACCTTCTCAACCACCTTCCCTAAAACGGATAGATGGGAGACTAGACGAAAATGGTCCAGGCAGGTGGAATCCAGCAATGTTTTTTTAAAGCAGAGGATGAACCAAGACCCCCTTAAAAGGTTCTGGAAATATCCCCATTCACAGTGAGGAATTTATCACTACGTGGGCCCACCTGCTAGCTACCTGCATGGGCCCACCTGCTTTCACCAACCAGGAGGGACAAGGATCTAATTGACAAGTGGTCACACTGACAGCATCAAGGACCCTGTTCAGTTCATCAGGGGCAACAGGATCAAATTGTTCCCAAAATACCAGGCAAGACTTCTCTCTAGGCATCTCTAATCCAAGCAGCTTTGTCCGTTAGGTATTCTGCAAATTTTTCCACACAGTTCTGCAGATGATCCCCAAGTCCCCCTGTCCAAGGAGAGACTGGATGACCCCAAACAAGGCCAATGGGCAAAACTCCGCGGATGCAATAAGGGTGGAGAAATAGTGATGTTTCACCGCTCTTATTGCTACAAGGTAGGCCTTAATAGAGGCTCTAACTTGTGTTTGGTTCGACTCATCCCTTGTCTTCTGGCAGCTACACTTGTCTTCTCAGTAATCTTTCCTAAAACTACATTCACTTATATACTTTGTTGATTATCCAATGCAAATTCTTCCTGAATCAGGGTAAAATAGTAGATTTAGGTAAATTCATTGTACTTGTTTCCTCTTTAAATCAATGGACCATAGGGCATGAGCAACATACTGACCTTTAATGCAATTAAGTTGTGATTGGACTTGATGACTTTAAAAGTATCTTCCAACTCATATGTTGCATGTCTGGATCCACTTTGACTGGTATGCCCGTTGCTCATTCTTATAAATTGATGTCACATGTCTGTTTAAATCTTTAAAGGACCCTGCTTGAGAGGTCATGTTGAAGTTTCTGAATAAAAGTTAATCTGTCACTCTTAGAAATCCATAGGTTTAAACTGAGGACATTTCAAATAAAAATATGATGAAGAATATTTTGAACAATAGCTTTTAATACAAATGTTGTTTCAACAAGTAGTTAAAGCCTGGCCAATATTGTGCAGTAGTTAAGTAATGGGTTTGGCAATATTGCACCTCCAGTTTTTAGTTCTTAATTGAAAAGTTTATCTATTTTGTAACCTCTTTAATTCTATATCCTCCTTGGATATACTCGTATTGTTCTAGTGCTGGGATAACACTTACAACAGCATTTATTTCCATTTTTTCCATTCTTTCAGTTTTGTTTGCTTAATGGATTTAAAAATCTGTTGCTTTTACTGTTTATTTTCATGGGATATTTGTAAACTGCTTTTACAAAGTGGTTTTACACTGAAGAAAAGGATATAGTTTATAATTTTCATATCTGCATCACATAATGGAAGATATTTTTGAAATTATTTTGCCCTTTTTCTCATTGCCATTTATACTGGAGCCTGTCAGCCCTTCAATGCATATTAAAAAAACAAGCAGAGCTTCAATCACATTTCATGACCCCCACTTTGACTTTTCTTTTGACCACATCTAGTGAACACATCTGACCAAACCAGCTTCAATAATTCATCATTAGATGAATAGATTATCAGGGAATGCTAGTGATATACACTACTGGCTGTTTATCAGCTAATCAGAATTCTTAAAATATTCTCCCTCCTTTCGTCTGGTTAACTGCGAGACAGACATGTTCTTATTTTGAACTAATACTAATGATCCTTAGTATTTCAGATCTGTAAATAAACTTTCCAAGATAGAATTATCTCCTAACATTGCAGTCCCATCCAGTTCAATTGTCTTATTCCATGGAGGGTAGATAAAGGATTGCAGCCAATTCTTAAAATAGTTACTTGCTTTGTTTAGTTTAACACATGTGTTTCATATAAAGAGAGGTGCAGCCATCTCCCACTAGAAAGACCCAATTTCATCATGTAATAATGCATTTTACCTATTGAACTACAGTGGAACCTCACAAGACGAGACTAATCCGTTCCAGAAGAATGCTCTTAGTGCGAAATGATCTTAAAGCGAAACGAGGTTTCCCATAGGAAATAATGGAAAATTGGACGATCCATTCCACGCCACCCAAAATATTTGCAAAAAAATCATTTTCACCAGAATTTGATGTAGAAATGATTGTCCCTAACATCTGAAACAAGTAACAATGATTAACACACGATGTAAAGCAGAAATAGAACAAACTAACCAGCACTTCTGGATCTGCTTCGAGGCTGCTGCTAAGCCAGCTGCTGTCCAGCACCCCCTGCTGGCTCAGAGATTCTGCTGCCGCTGCTGAGGCAAAACTGCCTTTTCCCTCAGCAATGCCTTTCCAGGCGTCTTTTGTGGGCGGTTTGGAAATGTTTCTTGCCTTTGTACTATGAGGGGAGAAGAGACTATGATAGTGCCGGGCGACAAGGGGGAATTTCTGCTTTATTTTGGGGAGGACAAGGACAATTTCTGTTTTAGTGTGTCTGTGTGTGTGTGTGTATGTGTGCATGCGTGCACACTTTGAGAACAATCCTGGCTGATGCAACAGAGATGAGAGGGAGGAGAGGAGGGGGAGGGGACTGCCTGGAGAGAGAATCTGGAGTCTGAAGTCTTGGGAGTTCTTCTCTTGAACGCCTTTCATTTAATTTACGCTGTTTACGCAGCGAGAGAGGAGAACCGTCTGCTCCGTTGTGAGATTTCCCACATGAGCTCATCATGTGGTGCTCATCTTGTCATCAGGATGGAGCTGTATATTCTGGCAAGGTCAATCACACGCACACCTTTCTCGTGCTTCTCAGTGATTTCCTGGTCTACCTAAATCGCCTTCTTCTTATCGCCTTTCATTTCGCACTTCTTCAAGGGGCTTCCCGCACACACACACGCTCACAGTACAGCACACGCACAGTAATGGAGTAAACCACATGGCAGCGTGAATGGGAAATACAGAGCGTGCTGACTGATGATATATACCTTATCGCATGAAGTTTGCTTGTCTTGTGAGTTGTTGCTTGTCTAGTGGAATAAATTTTATTAAATTTTTTTGCTCATCTTGTGAGAATCTCGTCTTGTGAGATGCTCGTCTTGTATTGTTCCACTGTATTTGAATCTAGATCTTAGATCTGTTTAGTTTTCTGAGCTCCACTAAAGTCACTGCACTTTAGGGAGTGTGGTGGTGCGAGCAGTTAAGATGTCGGGCTTGTTGGCTGGAAGGTTGGTAGCTTGAGTTTGAGACCAAGTGCTGCATTGTTTTTTCCAGCTCCTGCCAATCTAGCAGTTTGGAAGCATATAAAATGCAAGTAGATAAAATAGGTACCACCTTTGGTGGGAAGGTAACAGCGTTCCATGCGCCTTGGCATACAGTCATGCCAGTCGCATGACCATGGACTTCGGATAAACTCTGGCTCCTTTGCTGTGAATCACACCCCTAGAGTGGGCTACGACTGGCAGAGGAAACGTTTATCTTTAAAGTCACTGCAGAGAGGAAAATCTGTACCTCTTCTCAAAATTGCATTGTTTCCCTTCATGTTTCTTTCCCCCACTGTGTACCTTCCCATGCTAATGAATTGGGCCTGGGGTGGACGAAGATGAACATGACCAAGAGAAAAGGAAATCGCACCTAGTTAGCAAACAACCAAGTCAGTTGATGGAAGAAGAAAGTTGCTTGGTTTTGGAAGAAAATGATGACTTTGAAATAAACAACAGGGTGCATGGAAAAAAGGGAAAAAGAAGAATCAAGGAACAGGTGTTAAAATAGACACTTTGAGCATGAAAAATGTGTGTTTGCGAATTGAGCGGAAGAGAAAGATTGCTTAAGTCAATCTTCCTGGTGAAAAGCAATCACAGGCCCCATCCTCCAGTGAGGTTCCTGTGTCCATTTCTGATCCATGGATCCATAAAGTAATACCAGGAACATAGATTTACATTGCACATATTCGTGTTAGTTTCACTACAGGTAATCCTCAACATATGATCATTATGGAGCATGGGATGTATGGGAGTTAGAATTCTGGGAGTTGAAGTCCATGCATCTTCAAGTTGCCAGGGTTGAGAAAAACACTGATTTCAAATAAAATCTTGGTCCCTGAACTCAAATTGTCTTGACAACAAGATGGAAATGTTCAAATCTGCCTTCTTTAGGGATGATATTACACCCACACATCCCATTCACAGGATCACAGTTGTCAACATTGTTGAGATGGAAATTTCCCACCTCGTCCTGCTTCAGCAAAGACTCTGTGCTCAGCATGTTCCCTGGAGCAGATTTTTTATTTTTGTTTTCATCTGTACAGATTCCTTTTGTTGGGGGAGAAGAGAAGAGTTTCCCCTTCCAAAGTCTCTTTGTTGCAAACCCAGAAAAGCTGCAGATGCAATGAAGGCGAGCCAAGAAGGGATTTACAGTCTTCCTTGGATCAAGAGGCCACAAATCAGGGCTCACATTTTAGAAAGGGAGAAAGGAAAGACATTTACCCAAAGAAGCTTATCCCTACTAGTGTGGACTTCAACTACCAGAATCCCCTCGGCCCTGTGGACTACAGATCCCAAAATTCCCCAGCCGCTATGTATAGATAGTTCAAAGTTACAACAGCAAAAAAGTGACTCACAACTAGTTATCACACTTACAACCATCACAGCATCCCCATAATCACATGCTCAAATTCTGGCATTTGACAATTAGCATGCATTTATGATGGCTGCAGCATCCCAGGATCATATGATCACAATTTGTGACCTTCCTAGCTGGTTTCTGACAAGCAAAGTCAATGAGGGGAGCCAGATTTGCTCAATGACTGCAATATTCACTTAACAGCTGCAGTGATTCACTTAACAACTATTGCAAAAATATTGTAAAGTCTGGCGCAACTCACTTAACCACCACCTGACTTAGCAATGGAAATTCAATGTCCCAACTGTGGTAGTAAGTTGAGGACTACCTGTAAAATTCTAGTCGGGAGCTACCAAATCTCTTCATGCAGGTTAGAGTAGATGCAGAAACCTCCATTTCTGTTTAGAAATTAGGTTTCTTATTATCATCTGTCCGATATTCTTCCTCACTTTGGGACCAGTTTCAACCAAGATTTGGCCATAATTAAAGATCCCACCCCTTGGTTGTATCCTTCCGTGTCATAAATATGATTTTGCTTCCTCAAAGCTAAACCTTCATCTGCTATGGGTGGGAACAGACTGAAAGGAATGCAAATAATTGGTTCTAAAAATACACTTTGCCCAGCTTTATTCAGCCAGCCAAGCTAGAATAATGCATACTAATCTTTAGTAGACCTAGGCTCCAGTTTGATTGGCATCTGTAGAGAGTTTTCCTCACGTCTGTCTGATTTATGCTAGATCTGCAGTTTTATTTCTATCTTGAACAAGGAAGCTGCAACCCAGTTTTTTTAACCTACTCATTAGCTTGAAGTCTTGCCAGAAATGCACGCTAGACAAACTACCCCGAAGTAAAAGAAAAAGTAGATGTGAATTTTAAAAAGTAACAAACCAAATAAATCCATACCCTGTAATTTGGATGGATTGCAATTTCCCTATAAAATACTGTATAATTGAAGCAGTTAAGTCTTGCCAGAAAATAATGTGCTCCTAAAATCTGCATCTTCAAGAAAAAGGCATTGTGTATCTAATATACAAGGTTTCCTCATTTAGCAACTGTCATGTTGCCAAGGTTGGACACACCTAATCTATTCCACTGGGAAAGACCTTGAATTCTAAATTTGGAGTGCTGAACTGGATTTTTTTTTTATGAATATTCAGCTCCAGGTAACAGTCTGTAATCCACTCAGATTTTGGAAAGAGCAGACAACTGGGCAGTTGCAAGGGAGATGAACTAAGAGGGAACACTGGCCTCTCCCTTCCCATAATTTGCTAATGCACAAATTTCCTGCAGAAAAAATAATTTTTCTAGGGTGAAGGAAGTGGCATGATGAGAAAGAAAAAAAAATAAGCTGGAAAATACAGCAATAATACTACATTCTTGATGGAATCAGTCTGGGTGGATTTAAAACAGTGCTTTCCAAACCCGAATATATTATTCAAAATTGAGTAAAAATGGTTTTCTTTGGGTAACTTCACACAAACTCATTACCTATCCCGACAGGGATATTTAAATTGACATAAAGATGTCCTAAAATATGTTCAAAAATCTCCCAAAGAATTCCTATTAGGATGAGAATTGATGGAATTATCAATGGTAATTTGTTGAAATGACATAAAGATCATTCAATGATACTATTTTTTAGAATCAGGTAGTCCTCAAATTATGACCATTTGTTTACTGACCATTTGACGTTATGAAAGTGATGAAGGATTTATAACTGGTCCTCAAAGTTTGATAAAACTTTCTAATAAGTGATTTTGGGCAGCAAAGCAAATGTTTGAGAAACACTGATTTAAAGTATTCATACAGAGGGAGAAGAGCAAAAGCGTCCAGAGAGGTCAAGAGTCAAGATTTATCCCTGACCCTGCAAAACACATTAAAAATGCAGAATTTTGTGCATACAGTTATGGTTGCCATCTTTACTTTTTTAACCCCCTTGCAAACACATCTGGAAAAGGTGATAACAGCAGCCAACAACTGTGCCCATTCAAAGGACCCCCTGATGCCCATTCATTCAATTCCTGACATGACTGCCATCTGGTCTCACAGCTTTCTATGGTAGTTTTCCAGAACTACAGAGAGTCCTCAACTTACAATCATAATTGGGATAAGTACTGCCGTCACTAAGTGATGTGGTTGTTAGGTGAGTCATCACGTACTGTGCCTGATTTTACCTTTTTTTACCATAGTTGTTAAGTGAATCTGGCTTCCCCCATTGACTTTGCTTATCAAAAAACCCTGAGATCATAAATGGCAATCACATGACCCCAGGATGCTGCAACCATTGTAAATACATGTTGGTTGCCATATGTCGATGAAGATTTTCAGTCATCCAGGCAGAATTGTTAGAACCATCTAACCAACAAAAAAAGAAGTCTGAAACTATGACCCAAGGAGTCACAGGTTGTCTAGTACTAAGTAAAAGTACGTGGCATTTGCTAGCATAGCTATCAGGGTGTTGCCATATGTATACACTGCAACTCCCAGTATTCCCCAGCCAGCACGGCCATTGCAGAGAATTCTGGGAGTTGAAGTCCACACATTTAGAGAATGCTCAACACTCTGATATAACATTCAAAACATACAGAAAAAATAAATAAAACATCTTCAGTAATTAAAGCATCATACCCCTTCAATTGGTCTCGTAGAGATCCAAATTAAATACTCAGAGTAGAATTTGAAACAGGAGCAGGGATGCAAAGCAGGTTGGATTCTAACACCAAAAGGTGTTTGAGAATCACAGGAGCAAAAAAAAAACACTCTGTGAATGCTCAGAAGTTCTTGTTGGAGGCTGAATGCCAAATGCTGTGGACCCAGAGCCTGGCACACATATAGAAGGGGATACCTCCTGAATAGATGTTGGACTTCAGGGAGAAGCACTTAACAGTTTGCAATTTGCAGAATGGTACATAAAATTTCCTTTATCTTATGTGCTTGAAAGATGTAGCAGAAGAAGAAACCAACAGAAGAGAAGTCAATTCAATGTTCAAGACTCCTTAAAAATTGGAAATCATCTCAGTTATGGTGTGATAACTTTGTTCATTTTAATATTTCATGTTTTCATGTATTGTACCTTTGCTTTTATGATGTTGTAAGCCACCCTGTGTCATGAGATGAAAGGCGTATCAATTTAATAAATAAAATGAACAACTGCTGAGCAATTAATATTTCTAACTTTAACAATAACAATTCCAACTTGCTGAAAATAGTTTCTTGACGGTGATTAATCAATAGAACAACTTGCCTCCAGAGTTGTGGATGCTCCATCGCAGGAGGTTTTCAGAAAAAATTGGACAACCCTTTGTCCAGGATGATGGAAGGAGTCTTGTCTTGGGCAGAGGTTGGACTAGAAGACCTCCAAGGTCCCTTCCAGCCCTTTGATTCTATGAAGTAAGCTCCATTTCTTCCACTGAATTTCGTTCTGAGTTGAGCTTGCTTAGAAGGCAGTCTGTCATGAGTGAAAGCTGCATACAAAATTTCCACTACTCTGATCTTGTTTATGTCATTTGGGGTTTCACAGGAGGAGTTTCTTGGGAACAAACCCCAAGAGGAGACTGAAAGCTAAACAGTTAATTCTCCCTGCAGCCTCTCCCCTGACTTTGCCTCTGTGCAAAACTAAATCCAAAGTCAATTCAGAGTCATATGCCAGAAAGGGTAGAAGTTGGAAGTATCCTGGATGCGCTAATGATGACCAACCTTAATGGAAGAAATATTTCCATATTCTTCACTCTTTATTCCAAAATTGTTAGTAAGGAATGGATAGGTGTAGGGGTGATCACAAGCCCATTATTTCAAAGATGCTTGGCTATGTGTTGGTTGCTGCAAGCATAGGAAAATTCCAGGTTGGTATCTGAGTTCAGCTAAGGGCACACCAGATAGATTTGGAGTACGCTATCAAGTCATCCAAAATGTCTATTATGAAGGTGAATAGAGGGAAAAATCCTGACAGATGTGTGGGAAGAACATTGGAAGGGAAAAACCAGTACAGGGAATAAAGGGTAAGAGAAGATAACGATGAACTGTATAGAATAGTCTTCTCAGCCTCAGCAATGTTAAGGTGTGTGGACTTCAATTCCCAAAATACTGGGAGTTGAAGACCATGCATGCTGGCTGAGGGAATTCTGGGAGTTGAAGTCCACACATCTTAAAGTGGCCAAGACTGAGAAATGCTGATCTAGAGGATGTTTTTTTGCTGAATCTCCACATTTCTCAGGGATAGTTTGGCTAACCACCATTTTTAGAATAAACTACAATTGATGAAGAACACAGAACACACTAAGCTACAGGCCATGGTTTTTAACTACAATGGCTGGGTTCCTAGATCACAATTAACACAAAACGAAATAAACTACGTGATAGTTTAATGAGATATTTATACCGACTCATCATTCACATGCAAAAGCCTACCACAGTTTCAAAGAATGAGTTCTGGATCTCTGAACCTAGCTTAAAACAGGCATTTGCGATTTAAAACCCTAGGTGGTTGTTAGCTCTGAAACTGCAAAGTCCAACAGTGGTTTACAAGGCAACTGTAAACAAGTTTGTTAGTTTTATCAGCTACCAGTGGTCTGATTAAAAGAAGGAAGTTACTAATTAAACTGCACTAAGGAGAGAAAGGAAATACAAATAAAAACTGCACTAGGGAGAGAAAGGAAATACAATACAGTTTGACAAACAAAGCAATAATCTTCATAAAAGTCTGCCAAAAAACATAAATTATAGAGTACAGTTTGTGTTATGTGTTACAGTTACATAACTCAAACACTGCCCCACTAGACACAAGAATACACTGGAGCACTGCTGTACCACAATGAAAGGTGCTTTCCGCCCTGCTCCACGGGCATCTGTTGACAACTCCAACCCCTGTATGATCCACCTCATCACACCTACAGGCAGAAACCTGAAACTGCAAAGCCTATGGTCAGAATTTATGTATTTATTTTATTTATTAAATTTATATGCCGCCGAAATCCGAAGACTGTGAAAAGACGGTCTGAGGAGGCAAAATTAAAGCTGCAGGCATGTTGTGATTGCACAGACTGGTCCATCTTTGAAGCTGTTTCAGCAGACTTTGATGAACTTACCGATACTGTGACATACATACATCACACGCACATGTGCCTCCCAAAATCTTGCACACAAACAACAACAATAAGCCCTGGTTTACAGTGAAACTTAAACAGCTTCGTCGTGGCAAAGAAGAAGCCTACAAGAAAGGGAATAGGATCCTGTGTGACCAGGCCAGAAACACACTGACCAGATAGATCAGAGCAGCAAAAAGGAACTACTCTGAAAAGCCAAAAAATCAATTTTCAGCTAACGATCCTGCTTCTGTGTGGAGAAGCATATAGCGCATCACTGGCTACAGGAGTTCATCACCCTCCATAGAGGAAAGCCATCAACTAGGAGATGACTGAGTGTGTTCTGCTGCAGGTTTGAGAAACAGCTACCATTACCTAATGATAACAACCTCACCTCGGACACATTAACAGCATGTATTTCCTCTACAACTACATCCATCCCTCCTCCTGGGCCCTCACCTCTGGTGATTCTGGAAAAAGATGTCCAAAGTCTCCTTCAAAAACTAAAAATCAGAAAATGATGAGATGATGATGAATCTGCATACAGATGGGAGGTTGAACAGCTGGCCCTGTGACGCAGTTGAAACAACTTAGAGCTAAATATGCTCAAAACTGTGGAGATGATAGTGGATTTTAAGAAGAGTCCCTCCTATTTCACCCCCTCTTACCATACTCAGCGACACGATATCAGCAATACATTCCTTTGAGTTTCTGGGCTCTATCATCTCCCAAGACTTGGGCAGTAACATTGACACCATTATTAAGAAGGCGCTCCAGAGGATGCACTTCCTGCGCAAGCTCAAGAAGGTCAACCTGCCTTGAGAGCTGCTGATACAGTTCTGCAGAGGAATCACTGGGTATGTCCGTGGCGCATCTGTCACTGTCTGGTTCGGTGCAGCAGCCACGCGGGACAGGTGCAGATTCCAACACACAGTCAGGACTGCAGAAAGAATAACTGCAGAGAGCCTGCCCTCCACGGAGGACCTATATATTGAGAGGGTCAAGAGAAGGGCGGAGAAGACACCTGCAGACCCCTCTCACCCTGGACATAATTTGTTTGAACCTCTTTCCTCTGGACAGCGCTACAGAGTATTGCATCCCAAAACAAACAGACACAGGGACATTTTCCCCTGTGCCATCATTCAGCTGAATATTCAATTCATGCTATGCGACAGGATACAAAGAGAAAAGAATTCTAAATTAACTCAGAAGTATAAGGTGTGTACATATTTATCAATAGATCAGGGTTCTAATTCTACACTTTGCAATATTCCTTTTCTACTTGCTGCATACTTTGGATGCACACTTTACTGTGGAATACAAAATTTTATTTATGTCATTATTTTATCTACTGTTGCCTTGAAAATACACTGAGAGCTGCTGTACTGTATGTCTAAGCATGCTTGGCCAATAAAGTATCTGAATCTAAATCTGAATTGGGGTTTAGCATTTCAGAAGAAACAAATTCCCAAATCATTAGCAATGAATCACTTTCGCAATGCTTATTAGCATTTGTGCAGTATTTTAAAAAATATTTTTAATTTGGTAGGTGCCTATATCTAAGTGCAATAGAAGACTTCCATTTACTTGCATAACTACTTGGTTTATTACAGGATTGACTATTTATATTTTATATATATTTATATATATTATAATATTATATATTATATTATATTATAATATACATATTATATTATAATTTATTTATACATTTATTATTTCTAGTAAGACCTAAAAATGATAGGAATGTTTTAGAGCAGTGTTATTCAACTTCAGCAGCTTTAAGATATATGGACTTTAACTCCACATATGTTGGGTAGGGAATTCTGGGAGCTGAAGTCCATACATCTTCAAGTTTCCTCGGTTGATAAGATACTGCCTAACACAAAGACCTATGCTACTGTAGAAATGACATATATTACCCCTGCTGGAAAATTTTACTAATCAGCAATTACCTCTTTGATACAACTGAGCTGCCCTAAACTGGGATTTGAGGGGGCACGGTGGCCGAGCAGTTAAGATGCTGGGCTTGTTGGCTGGAAGGTCTGCAGCTCAGCAGTTCGAGACCAAAGTAACGCCATTCCTGTTACTTGCTCCAGCTATTGCCAACCTAGCAGTTCAAAAGCATTTAAAATGCAAGTAGTTAAATAGGTACCACCTTTGGTGGGACAGGTGACAGTGTCATGCAGCCACGTGACCACAGTGGTGTCTTTGGGCAATGCTGGCTCCCTGAATTGGAGATGAGCACCACCCCTACAGACCGTCACAACTGGCAAGAGAAATCCTTACCTTTACCTTTAAACTTTGATACTCTAATGATCCTATACTGCAGATAAGCCCCCTGACCTGTTAGGATAAAGGCCAGTTAAATCAAATTGGGTCTCAATTCTCTAACATTCCAAGATTCAACTTTTTGGTCCTTAGGGGAGGGTTGGAAAAAATAAACAGAAGAACCCAAAAAGAAAAACAGGGAAGCTACAAAAGATGGAGACATCTGGATTTCCCACCCTTGGAATTACGTCCACCCAGCCAATATTAGGTATGTTTTAGATTTTTAATGTTTTTATTGAAATGTTTATTCTTAATATTTAAATGTTTATTCTTAATATTATATGTTTATTCTTAATATTATATGTTTCATTATAAGCTGTCCAAAGTCATTGATTGAGAGTGGAGGCTATTCAAATTGAATAAATAAATTCTGAAGTTATGGTTGAGAAGTAAACCCTTCTTCTGTTCACACAGATGACAAAGGACAGAGGATGCAAGACACTGCTCTGCTATCTAGCTTCTTCCAAAATAACCCTCTTTTCTTCAAAGGAACTAAGACTGCCACCTACAACAAGATGCTTTCTTTTGCAGCAGACACACCAAAAACCCAAGGTACCTTTGGTCTCTCCTAAGAAACAGACAGCCAAGCCAACAAAATCAGCCTCTAAATCACAACCACAACAGATCCTTTATATCCCGTTGCCAATATTTTTCCTTCAATAACCTCAGGCTTCCATTCCTACCCACAGAACAAAGGTCAGATTTTCTGACAAGATTTTCTGACAAGATTTTCGGCTGGAAAATGTTTGGTTAATCTTTTTGAAGCTAGGCAGGCTTTAACTAATCTAATAAATGAAACAAAATATAAAATGCCTGCAAGGAGATTGAGACAACTTTTTTTGGCAGGGTTTCATACAGCTGGTAAGAGAGTTTGCCAAAAATGTTTTACCCACACACACAAACTGAGTACTGGTCCATTCTGAGTGATAGCTCTTGGTTCAATGCTGCTTGGAAATGAGAATAAACAGCTTTCCTAATAAAGATGCAGATGAAGATATTCATCAAAACAGGTCCCTGATCTAGAAGATATGGGCTCAGTAGTGGAGCTAGTCTACAGTTCCTAGAAGTAAAACAGTGGCCAGCAGCCTGCTTTGAACTGGTATACAGGAACCAGCAGCCATTGGACTCCCTTGACTTGGAAGTGCAGGAACCCCAACAGAGCTGGAGGCACCACATTGGAGAAAGTTGAATCAAACTCCTGCTGCCTATGTGTCAATACTCAGTACTTTGCAGAAAGAATATTTTTAAAAAATATTAATTTGAAAGATGCAAAGGAAGTAATGTCATTAGGGTTGTCCACAAGATATGGTAAAAAAAATCGAAGTGGCAGTTGCAACAGGACAGTCTTGACTGTGCTGATCAATTTATTTTATTCAATTTTTATCCCAACTTTATTACTTTATAAATAAACATACTTAATACTTCCTCCTCCTCCTATTGTCCACACAACAACAACCCTGTGAAGTGGGTTGGGTTGAGAGAGTCACCCTGTCAGCTTCTGTGCCTAAAGCAGGACGAGAACTCATTCTCTCCTGGTTTTTATGTCAGCACCTTAGGCATAAGAAACAGGCAGAGGTTCAGTTGCACCATGATGACCACTACCTTGGCTTTTCTGACTATGTCTAGTGAACATCCCCAAATATCATACAGATCTTCAGGGAAGTCTCTCAACAGGCATAAATTGCAAAGGCAAGCAGAGCTCCAAATCCAAGGGCAGTACAGTCCTCATCACGGCCATCTGGGTAGCCCAGAGGGTCTGGTTGCTATTAGAGACCAGTTCCTCCCCCGTCCCACACCTAATCCAGCACCAGCAGGTGCTGCCGCAAGGACACAGCACCAAAGTCAGCCTCTCTGCTTAAAAATGCCCCGAAGAGCACTGGGATCCTCTTGCTCACCAGAGAGACAGGTACTTTAAGGGCTGAGCTATTACAGCTAGGTCAGACCGACTCCATCTCCTATTGCTGGCCAAGGATGATGAGAACTGTAGTCTCAAAGACACTGGACAGCGACCCACAGTTGGGCCTACAGAAGAAAGGAGGCAGGGTGCCTTAGGAACTCTCTCCCTCCATTTCAGATGGGACTTCACCTCATCTGGGGATGATGGGAGTTATAGTCAGGCATTCAGAGAGTCCCGGAGTGTAACCTAGCGATCTGTCTCTTTATAGGAGGGACGATGATCGTCCCCCCATCCCTGAAAGGGGCTTCAATCCTCTGGGGAGACGGGAGTTGTAGTTCCACACCCCCCCGGGAGAAAGAGCAGCCTGCGAAGCCGGATGCGCGGGGTGATCCAAGCGAGCCTTTCCGCAGAAGCTGCCCCGAGGGGCTCCCTACCTGTAAAAAAGGCCCCACTGATCGTACCGACTCCTGAAGGCAGCTCGGCACGAGAAGGAGGCCGCGTCGACACCGCTCTTCTTCTTTTGCCTCCTTTATGAATGAATGAACCCTCCAGCCGGGCTGAGAAGCAGCAGCCGGGTGCCGCCGCCACGCCTCTCGCCCTCGGCACGCCCCGTCTCCATTATTACGTCACAATGGAAAAGCCGCTCAACATTCCGAGCTACGCCCCCAAGCACTTCGGCCGAGCCGCTCGGTGGAAGAAAACGCCGCCTGGAGGGCAGGTAGGGGCGCTGCACTTGGATTCCCACTCTACGTCAATGCTAGAAGCGAAACTTGGTTAGGCTTTTTTTCATGACTGAGACTGTTGGGCAAACCCAATGGGTTCTTTCAATCCAGGGTATAATAAGAACCCAAATTAGGTTATTTCAGAATCAGTAATCAAGTTACGCTGGAATTAGAATGCAGAATATTGACATTTCTTCCTCGCTGTGGAGAAAAAATATCACTCATTTTCACAGCCGTGGCCTTTTTTGGACAAAGAAACTGGGAAATGAGACCCTCATGGAACTCCGGTTGGAAGGGACCTCAGCGTTTTTCTTGTCCAACCCCCTGACCGGGGGAGCATCCTCAGTCCATCCCAGACAAATGGATGTCCAAGCTTGATTTGAAAACCTCCAAAAATCAGAAGGAAAGTCTAATGCAGTGCTTCTCAACCTTAGCAACTTTAAGAAGGCTTCATAGCTCTCCTGGTCGGAAGATCCATTCTTATTCTGAGTTTGGATTCCCCTATACAGATTGTCCTCGACTTACAACCACAATTGGGATCAGAATTTCTGTTGCTAAGCAAGGTGTTGTTAAATGAGTTGCACCTGATTTTATTACCTTTTTGCTCATGATTTTGAAAGAATATCACTGCAGCTGTTAAATGAATCATGTGGTTGTTTAGCAAATTTGGCTTCCCCCATTGATTTTGCTTGTCCGAAATCAAGCTGGGAAAACCACAAATGATGATTACATGACTGTGAGGAAGCTGTGATGATTGTAAGTGCAAGGACCAAATATGTCATTTTTTGGTGGCTGCTGTAAATTCAAACGGTCACTAAATGAATGGTTGTACGTCAAGGGCTACCTGTAGTTCTTCCATTCTCATCTTAAATTGTCCCATTCTTCCTAGGGGCAGCCTTTGGCATATCAGAAATCTTTATCCATGTCTCCCCCTCATCATTCTCCTTTCTTGTCTCCCTCTTGGTGGGATTTATGTCCAAGCCCCTCCCCATCTCACAGAGCCTGGCTTCTCAATAGACCCATTACCAGCTCATAAACATGTTTGCCTTCCAGCTATTAACTCACCTCTAAGCCCAGCACTCTTTAACAACAACACAACAGTAAAAAACAACAGGTAAATAAACACCCCAAAGGCTAGTCCAGCCCCCCTGGCCAACCTCAAAGCATCTAGAGAAAACAAAGCTACCATAGAAGGAAATGAGCCGTCCAAAGCTGCCATTATTTTTACCCACAAGGTCAGACACTTGTCTGCAAGAGGGAGTCACTTCTGACTCAGCAAATGAACTTGAAAGAGCCAGAGGTTGCTAAAAATAGGACAGGCACTTAAACCAGGTTTGTAGAAGGGGAGAAACCTGCTGGGGGTACAGCAGACCCCTGTTATGTAATGTGCTTGCTGGGACTTTCGAGGAGGACCAAACATCAGTGGAGCAGCCTTGGGTGCAAGTGTAAAAGATGGTTAGTTTTAAACTTAGTTGGTGCAAGTGTAAAAGATGGTTAGTTTTAAACTTAGTTTATTATTGTGGTTTAATGGATGCTGAAAACCTAGAACATGTCAGTAACCAAATGTATGTATTTATTTGCCAAATTTATATAACTATTCATCTCACAAATGAAGGACTTTGGGTGGTTTCATAGCAGAGCTGGAAAAGAATAAATATATGTAAAACAATTGTTATTATTCTTAAAAATATTTAAGTGTCAAAAAACTCAAGATGGTGGCTGCAACAGTGAAATTGAAGCACCCTCTCGTTTTTATGTATTGTGATACAGGTAGTTCTTGATTTATGATTGTTCATTTAGTGACTGGTTGAAGTTATGACAGTGGTGAAAAAAAAATCCAGTCCTGGCATTTATGACCGGTACTTACACTTAAGACCACTGCAGCATCTCCACAATCACATGATCAAAATTTGGGCATTTCAAAATTGGTTTTGAAGGGAAGCACGGAAAGATTAAAAATAAACCAACTATGGTTTATTTGAACATCACATAAAGAAAAATATGGTTATTTGGTTCATCTGGGTTTAATTGTGTGAACTTGTTGCTGATTTGGCTTGTAATGTTTACCAGCTTTTTCTCCTTCCATATGAAAATAGTTTTCCTAAATGGATTTCCTCTGAAAGCTCCCATTATCTTCAGTCAGAACATATCCTGGCTGTTTGTGGGAATTACAGAACTTGTACAAAGGACGTGAGGTGAGGGGTAAAAAAAGATAAAGATGGCGGACATGACTGCCATGCTGACTTTTTCAACCACTCCTCACCAGTTGCATA
>JANHZU010003386.1:434971-445094 GCA_032468055.1 Acrochordus granulatus
CGGCTGCTATCCGGCCCCCCATGTTGGCTCAGAGGATCTGCTGCCACCGCCGCTCAAAGCAAAAGGGCCTTTTCCCTTTTCTCTCAGCAACGTTTCACAGTACAGCACACAGACAGTAATGGAGTAAACTGCACATTACAGTTGCTGCCTGGACAGTATTAGAGGAAACCACATGGCAGTGCTGGCAGAACTCTCGCATGGTTGCTGCCTAAACAGGAAATGCAGAGCACGCTGACTGATGATGCATAAAGCATCGCGCGATATTTGCTCGTCTTGTGAGTCACTGCTTGTCTAGTGGAATAAAATTGATTAAAAATTTCTTGCTTGTCTTGTGATGTGCTCGTCTTGTGAGGCTCCACTGTAATACAGAGAAATTACACTTTGTGGGATGATCCTATGCATACCTGATCATGATTTTCCCCTGTATGAGATTAGCATATGTGAAAACAATCTAAAGAAACTCTGCTAGACTCAATGGTATTAAATAAATTTTAAGGATTCAGAGAAGGAACACTGACCCCAAAAATTCCCTGGACAGTGTCCTCAGCAGGTCTTCTTGTTTGTGCTAGAACAAACATCCAGTTTGATCTGGATGCACTGGTTTTATGACAGGCTGTTCTGAGCAGCTTGGTCCCCCCACTTGGCAAGTTTTTTTTATGAGTCACAGTGTTCAAAAAGTTCATTTGGACAGGCATATCATAGATTGGATTTCAAAGGGGGAAATAGCTGAATAAATTCTTCCAATTTAAATGATCACCAGATGTGAACATCTCCTCCTTCTATTTGGAATAGGAATTCCTTAGTGTTTCTCTGTAGTGGAAAAGACTATCATTTCTATGGTGCAAATATCTGGACAGCTACAATACTAGACATCACCCAAGAATTAGGGTTTTCTATATCTCTTTGCCACCTTCTATAATATGAGGAGGATAAAAATTGATCTTTATTGCAATTGGGAGAAAGGGGAAGAGACACAGAATAAAAAATGAGTTGCTGTAAAAAATGAACTACTAGGAACAATTACAGTATGCACCATTTCTAAAATAATATCTCCCCCTTCTCCCCTCTCCTTTACCAAATCAAGGCATCCAATTCAGTTTTACATTTTGAAATTCCTCCTGGGATATCTGAGAAAGAGTCAGAAAGCCAAAAATCATTGCAAAACTGAAATTATGTTTGGCAGCAACTACTATGGTCCTAATGCTTTTTTAAAATGAATTTTACAGTTTAATAGATAATACATATGCTTTTACTGATTTTATTTATTTACTAAAACTTTAAAATGTCCTATAGCCAAAGCTCTGTCTGGGCAGTTTTGATAAAACGTACTGAAAATACAGTTGGAATGCAAATGTATATAATAAAGTTAATAAAATATGAGCTAAAACACCATATAAACTAGGCAAGAGCAAGACAATCAAACTCTAAAGCAGTATGAATTAAAATACAATTACTATAAAATACTACACACACATGTATATATATACTGTGTATACACACACACATACACACGACAGTGAGAGCAGTTGGTGTAAACTCGGGCTGTGTTTGAACATTTGTTATGCTGTTATGGAGGCTGTTGGGGTTATGGAAGATATGCTAACTGATTGGTGGTATCAGGACCTATTTGCCTTTCCCAAACTCACTTGGGTGAAGCAAATGAACTGTCTTGAATTGGATTTGGAAATTTTGGCAGAGGTGGTGAGAGTGTTCTGCCAGCCAGAGTGATGGCCAGAGACTGTGTCATTCTGTTGTGAGCTGTGATAAATCTGCCCAGCTGTGACTTTGCTGTGCTTGTAACAGCAGTAGTATGATAGTGCTGGAGCAGAAAATACGGTAGTGTTCCATGGCTCCACACAAGAGGATGCCCATGAGATTATCCAGGACTCTGAGGACTATCTGGTTTCACCTTTGGAGAATTGGATGGTTGAAAATGGCTCAGCTGGGAAGGGGTACTGGCAAGGGAAGGCTAGTGCCGGAAGGCTGCTATGGATTGCCTCCTACCCCTTGTGGAAGTAATTTTGTCTTTGTTTCTCAAATCCATGTCTTGAATAGTGGGGAGCTTTTTATGATAGAAGTAGACCACCCTTCTCATGGGTGACAGCTGTGGGAGGATTGATGAGTGTGGGTATTGAATGGATTGGAAAGTGACCCCCAGCCAGCTAGAGAGAATGGTGGGTAGAGGCAAATATTGTTGGTAGGCTATAGCAGAAAGGAGTTTCAAATGACTCCCCTGTGGTGCTGAGAGCATGAGCTAAAGTGGCTGGAAGACTCAATTCCCTCTTCACAGAATCATAAGGTTGGAAGGGACCTTTCAGATCTTCTAGTCCAATCTTCTGCCCAAAGCAGGAGTCCTTATACCATCCCAGACAAATGGTTGACCAGTCTTTTCTTGAAAACCTCCAGTGATAGAGCACCCACAATTCCAAGAGGCATGCTGTTGCATTATTTAATAGTTCTCACTGTCAAGAAATTTCTTCTTATTTCCAGGGTAGATCTCCCTCTGAGGAGCTTCTACCCATTGCATCTTGTCCTGCCCTACAGGTACTATGGAGAATAAATTGATGTCCTCTTCCTGTGGTAGCTCTTCAAATATTGGAAGACTGCTATCAAGTCTCCCCTCAATCTAGCAAATATACCTAGTTCCTTCAGCCATTCTTAAGATTTAGCCTCCACAGCCCTTATCATCTTTGTTGCTGTTCTCTGCACTCTTTCTAGGGCTTTAGCATCTTTTATGTTGTGACCAGAAGTGGATGCAGTATCCAAATGTGGCCTCACCAAATGCAAAATAGTATGGTGCTGTCACTTCCTTGATCTTCATACTATCCTCTGTTGATGTAGCCAGAACTGTTTTGGCTTTTTTGGCAGCTGGAACACACTGCTCCCACATACTTACGTGATGGTCCACAAGGACACCTACTGTAAATCTCTCTGATAGGTACTATTGTTGAGACAGCTACTGCCTCTCCTGTACCCATGCATCCATTTTTCCTGCTTAAGTACAGGACCTTACATTTCTCACTACTGAATTGTTTCTTGTTGGATACAGCCCAATGCTCAAGTCTGTAAAGATCTTTCTGAATCTTGAGTCTGTCTTCCAAAATGTTAGCAATTCCTCCCAGCAAATTTGATGAATGTCTCCTCAATCTCCTCATCTAGGCCATTTATGAAGATGTTGAAGAGCATTGGCCCCAAGACATACTTCCTTCCACTTAGATGTACTTTTATTAACCACTGACTAATGGCAATTAGTCAGCCAACTGTGAATCCATCTTGCAGTGGTTCTATCTCACATTCTTCTCTCTTACTAAGAAGTAGGCTTTATCAAACACCTTACTGAAATTTAAATATACTATTTCCACAGCATTTGGATATGTTTTACACTTATATTTTATGCTTTCAACTATACACTGTCCAGAGTCATTCTGAGAGTAAGATGGGTGGTATCTTAATAAAACAAATGCATAAATAAATAAAATTTTCTTGGTCCACTAATTTAGTCACTTTAGTCAAATAAGGCAGTACAATTTCTTTGGCATAACCTTTGGCTTCTAATAATCACCTTGTTCATTTCTAGGTGCTTACAAACTGCTGCTTTATTACTTTTCTCAGGATTTTCCCATGTATTGATCTCAAGTTGATTGGTTCGTAGTTTCCTGGAGCCACTTTTCCCCCTTTTTAAAGACTGGAATCACAACAGCTCTTTTCCAATTTTATGGCAGCCTAGAAAAATAGAAACGTTTTCACATGGTGCTAGAATGGGAGCTAGTCAAGCCTCTCTGGGGAGGCAATTCCATCAATGAAGTCCACCACAGAAAAAGGACTGATTGCCACCTCCAGATGCACTGAAAATTATCACTAGTCTACAAGGAAGATGAAATAAGTAAAATGCTTCTGGCTGATATATAAAGATATATTGGGAGGACTGTATGAATGTATGCAATGGCCTTATACAGTTTGTACCTCAGGTGACAATGGCTCCTCGAGATCTCAAAGATCTTTCCAGACTCCACAGAAGTATTTGCCAGTCATTTAGACCTTTTATCTGGTGAATTCCTGCTCCAATGCTAACTGAAAAATGGCTTGCTCTAATACTAGTTGGAATCCTCTGGAAGCAATGAGTTCATGGGAGATCAATAGACCTATAGGAATTGCCTCTCTCTTGCATCTAGTACTTAGAACAAAGGTAAGAGCTTCTCATTCATGTATCTCATGCCCATCTGACATCAGGATTTTCTCATGCAAAATGTACTTTGAACCATTGAATGAATGAATGATATACCTCTGTTTTGAGTTTACTATGGTCACCATCACTATAAAGTATACTAATGTTGGGATAAAAGTTTTTTTCCAGGCTATAGTATGAATTGAATTTGGTTTGAAATTGGTTTGCAACATTATGCTACACAAATTTACATTATTTATTTAATTGGGGGTGGGGTAGGGAGAGTTAATAACCTGTTCATGAAACATCATTACAAAATGTTGTTTTCTTTTTATTGATGAATGACAAATAGAAAAAGAGTTGTATTACTTGAAGTATCACTAGGAACTCCTCCTCTTTGGCCCAGAAACAAATGTGAAAATATCTCAGGTATGCTGTTACTTTAGGTGTTTCTGATTTATGTATTTCTCTCACACCCATCTCTTCTTTCCAACCCATTCCTCCTCTCATCTGTGTGCACAAGCCTCTGTCAACAAAAAATAATCTCAGTGGTGGAATATAAGCTGTTACACTTACAGATGAAAACCACATTAACCGAAGTGATAAACTGACAGATTAATTCACTCAGCATGAGAAACTGACCAGTATGCCTTCATCCTCCCATTTCACAGCCTTCTTTTACTCTTGAAGTTTATCAGGGCATAATACAGAAACAGCAGTGGAAAACATAACTTGCAAAGCTGCCATTCTGCATACAGAAATACTTTTCTTTAGGGAACAGCAGCTCTTTCAGAATCTTATTACAGCCAGCTGGCTTTCGGTCCTGTTCTGTTCTTGCTTATCCTTCCATTTTCTGCTGATACTGTTCCTCCATGTCTAGGTCCTGATAAAATCTGCTCTGATCCTGCTTTCTGCTTCTTTCCAAGCACTCTCAATCAATTGCTGCTTTTGTTCCTCCTTTTTATGCTCCTCTTCCACTCAATATGTAACTTGTCTCACTCTCTTTATTCCATCTTTTTGACTTCTTTCTTTTTGATTCTTCTAGAAACCTTTTGCTCAGCTTCTACATATCCTTTGTTGAGATTCCAAATGCCTTTTGTTTCTTTCTTGCAATGTCTTTAGACGATTGCTATTCTGTCAATGATGGAAATTGTATTCTCCCAAACACAAGTGCTGACTTCATCATCTTTCTCACATAAAGGACATTTCAGCCCAGAACTGACATGATTTATTGGAAGCTCTTGAATCTGTTCATTGTCTGCAGGAAGTGGCCCAGTGTTTCCAAACTGTTTGAATAGCTAAGTAATAATGGCATCCAAGCCTTTGATACCCCAAGCATAGTCCACGGGATGTAGGAGTCTAATATATTGGGTGCACTTGGCTAATAATTGTTAATTGTAGAAAAGCAAGCAATGGTTTAGTAAGTTGTCTGAACAGTAATTCTTCTTTCTGAGCCATATTGCTCTTTACTCCTTTTGTTAAATCTGCAGCCTGTGGGAATGTCTTTGTCAGTTACTTTCAATCCTATGTGAACAGAATATTTGACATAGCTGTTTCATATAAAAAAACTAATTATGAGAAATTCTGCTTTTAGTTTTAAAAAGTAATTTTCTAGCTTCAGCTTTCTGTTAGTATGGGTGAGTGGAGCCAAAGATCTTTCAAAAGACCTGTGAGAGACATGTCCTTTAAAAAGTACCCTAGAGTCATATTTATGTATTAACGGGGGAACACATTTTAATTCATGAAAGAAACTTTAGTTGATACAGTAGAGACTCCAGCTAGAATTATTATCCTGTGTTTTGTAGTGCCTTATATCTTTATCTTGTGATATTTCTATGGCTTGCATCATTTAAAATTCTGAAAATACAGAAGACATAGCCTAAGAAGGTAAATGGGATCAGTTTTATAACTGTTTTCCCTCTTTTCTTACCACATTGCCTGATCCACTTTTGCCACACCCCAATGTATGCTAAAGCTGAAAAATAATGCCCTCATTCCTGTAATCTCATGATCTGGAGAATCGGGAAAATGAAACATATACATTATGCATTGGTGTTTGGTATGAATTAAGAATGATGAGAAGACTGAGGTAAACTAGCTTTTAATGCAAACATGCTGGTAAAGTCATAATATTACAGTAATCATACTATATAAAGTAATCATATCTTATTAAGCAAGCATCTGCTTTTATAATAGGTTTCTCCTTTTCCACATTCCAAACTTCCCTCCTACTAAAATATCTGTTTCACATTTTCCCCAGTTAAAACTGCTTGCATATTTCTATGCTGAATCTCAAACAATCATTTCCTGCCCATATGGTCATAAAAAGGAGTGGCAATATCGTGAAGAAAAGGAAGAAAAGAAAGCTTTCCACAAATAAAGATGAGGGAAAAGTGCTTTAATCTTCTTAAATCATGTCATCCATGATTGTGCACATTTCTACTTTGTGTGCGTCTCTCTCTCTCTCTCTGTATATACACACAGAGAGAAATTCGAAGTATATTTTTCTGGCAGCAACTCCTAAATCATGCTTAAAATTGGCTCAAATTACTTTCCTGCCCCATTTAATGCTAATAGAAAGAGGCAGAATAAAACAGCATTATAAGCTGTGAATAAGAGTTGGGGTAATTTGATAATTGCCATGAAACCTGAGGCCAGCCCCTCTTTCTTCTTCTCCCTCCTTGCCCATTTGCAATTAAGTCATAAAACGGGCTTGTAAGGTTTCTGCAAGTGGATGTTTATGTGAAGTACTTTGACTATCCCATTTTCATTTTTTAAAGAAAAGAGTGTTCCTCTCTTTTAAACTCTCTTTTCAAGAAACTTCACAGAGAATGAAATGTTGCTTTCTTGTCTTGAGTTCTAAAACAGTCGGCAACATCTTGGCTTTTGAAGGCTTTTTTACTAACTTGAAAGCTTAATTCTTTGCTAATCAAAAGGATGCCTTCATTATTTTTCATCACAAAGCACTGTCTGGCATATGATGCTGAAAAGTGAAAAAATAATCCAGGGAAATATAACTCATTCTGCCTCATTTAAGGTTGAACAATCTGAGTATTTCTTCTACACTGATCTGTCTGCTTGGGATTTGAGATATCATAACTGCCAATTTTTTTGAATTTTTTACTATTAAAAATCTGTAGAAAACTTTACCAAGTTGACTCTAGCAAGCAAACAGAAAGCATGCTTATTTTGCAAATATATAAAGGGACTATGTTTTTTCTTTCATTTTGCATAATCATCATTATTAGTATTAGTAAGTAGTATCATTAATAAGTAGATTTTCTTCTTTAGTTGCTTCTTGGAAAAGGTTTGTGATTATGCAATATCATGGTATCACATGCCATTCCAAGAAACTTCACAAAATGATATTGTCAAAAACAAACAAACAAACAACTGTTTAAGTTAAGAAAGGTGGGAAAGTCTCCAGTTATCTCATATATTTTAGAAAGTACAATCCCTCTCTGCTTTACTAGGGACTTTCTTTTTCTGGGGAAGGATGAATACTAGCTTGACTTTGCGTCATCTGATAAAATTTGGAATAAAATATACATAGTTGCTCCCAGCAGAATATGTAGTGGATTTTATTCCTGCTCCCATGATTATAATGCCAGCTCCATTGATTTATAACCTTTCCCCCACTGGATGCTTTCCATAGACCCTTGGTTTATCCAGAGACATCGGATTAGGATAACTAGCTCAAAAGCATCTCTTCCATATCTTTCAGTATTATATATGCTTGTTTATTAATAAATATGCTCTGCTTTATGTTTAAGATTAATATACAAAATGATACTAAAATATTTATAGAAAAGTTTTTTTTAAATAAATTTTGAAATATACTGTTAGTTTCATTGATAAAATAAGTCATCTGTAAACATGTATATGTCTATAAATAGACATATAAATAGGTAGATATGTTTTCTTCACATGCATATATTTATAAAAATAAGTATTTAAAAGTATCAGGACATTTGCTGCTATGTTTTCAAAGATCTGATTGCTTCAAGTTTGCCAATAAACATCCAGCTTAAATTTATACATTATAGAGTGGACTTTCTGAGTTGGGGCTGTTGTGTAATTCCAAAACTCAGAATCAACTCCTGAACATAGTCTTCTTTAAGTGCATATATTTTGTAGCAATTCTAATTGATGAATCTCAGGGTTTTAGTTAAAGATAAAGAATGTTATATCTCCTTGCATCTACATTGATTAGCAAGGCTTTATCCAAGGCTTTAGAAAGGAAATTTCCTCAGGTATTGCCAAGGATAGCACCTAGGAGCTTCTCAGCATGCAAAACATGTACTCTGATAGGGAGCCATCATCTTTTATTGGAGCAGCATACCAAAATAAATATAATTTTCTTTATCTGTAAACAAAATACCTGTATTTTGTTTCTATTACTTGTCAAAAAGATTGAAAGACTACCCTCTGCCTTCTTACCCCGCAATGCATGACATCAGTGATACTAGTTTACTTGGCATATGTGTTTTGACTGGATGACAATTTATCTACTTTCATAAAATCATGTATGAATGAAGAAAGGCTAAGCATCTTTCTAAGATCCATAGATTTTCAAAAAGAGTTTTATTAGTCCATTTGTAATTGTTGATAAAACATCAGTCCCAAATTCTTAGAATGTGTAAAAATCAGATTTCTAAATTATGAAATGAAAGGATACCCATGAAGATTCTTTTCAGTTTTAGACTATATTTGCATTATTTTATTCTCTGGCCACAGTCAACATTTCACACTAATGTTTACCAAAACAAACAAACAACCACCTGTCTTCTTATGAAAATGACTAGGCATTAAAGAGTTAGGATGTCCAGTAGTAAAGAGTAAACAGTTGGTAGATCAGATATCAAAAGTGCCTCTTCTAAAGGTAAATCATTGTGTGTTTTAAATTAGTTCCTCCTGAAGCTGTAAATGAACTACTCAACTTTTCGAACTATAGAAAACTGAGGGGATGATAATTATGGGCTCTGTGTTCAGGTTAGTGAAAAAGGTAAATAAATAATGAGTTAGAACTGTATATCAGTTACTTTTAATTACTGTTTTAGAAATCTCTAGGAAAGGGATTAGCATGACATTGTGATTAACAACAGGAAAAGATTATGTATTGCTCTGAATCTCTTTTTCTTACATGGGAAAGATTTTTTTTTTTTAAAAAGCCTTCTGGCTCCCAAAGATGAGGAACTGGGTCGCAGGCAGCTATGAACCTGCAGAAAAGCACCTGGCTTCTATTTTTTAAAGGTCATCCTGTAGAATAGTAACAACAACATTTCGGAAAATAGAGGAATGTAGGCTGTTTTGTGTGCTCAGGTGGAATCTCTTTAAAATGGAAAATACAGGTGTTACTATGTAGAGCCTAAACACTGTTTATAGCATCAGGGCTAATATTCATTGTGAGGGGGGTCTTGTTCCTTCACATGGATAGATCAGATGATTTCATTGTCAACAATAGGTAGTACTTATTAGAATTGACAATAAAGTAAGCTCCCCCATCTGAAAAGTTACAGTACCTTACAGAGTATTTTGGCTGAAGGGCAAGTTCAGTTTCATCCTTTCCTGAGTCCCTGAAAGATAAAGGGAATTATCTCCAACTCTGGCATGGACTTAACATGAGTGAGCTGTTTTAGGTAAGCATTTGGTTTAAATACTTGAATAGCATCTAGTCTCCATGGTTTTCATGGTAGAAAAAAATAAAAGTCTAAACTGTGGTCAGTTCAGAAGCATGCCTACATATTATCCAACAGTCTATAAACCAACAAAGCAGAAGGAATGTGTGGAAATCCACACTGGAAGTATTCCTGAGATATAACTAGATATTACATAGATGCACAGAAAAACTCAGGGACATTATTTATTTATTTATTTATATAATTTATTTATTACACATATTTCTATGCCGCCAATTTCCGAAGACTCTTGGCGGCTTACATAGGTTAGCTATCTATA
>JANHZU010003386.1:445194-461218 GCA_032468055.1 Acrochordus granulatus
CTTTTCCACTCTAGTATTTATGACCTGCCCATCTCCAGCAGCTTGGTCTATCAATTCACTACTTTATTGGCCAAGGAATTTGGTATAGCAGCTCTCAGTATACTTGCAAGACAACAGTAAATAAAATAACAAAGTTAGGTATTCAGCAGTAAAGTGTTCATCCAAACTACGCAGCCAGTAGAAAGGGAATATTATAAAGTGTAGAATTATAACCACGATCTATTGATAAGTACGCATACACATTAGACAGAGTTTCTGGGTTAATTTAGAATTCTTTGTACTTGTGTTCTATCATATGAGTCAAGCTTTCAGCTGAATGATGGCATGGGGGGTGGAAACTGTCCCTATGGTAATTTGGTGTGCAATACCTTTTAGCCAGGGGGAAGAAGTTCAAACAAATTGTGTCCAGGGTGAGAGGGGTCTGTAGATATCTTCTCAGCCCTGTTCTTGACCCTCTCGATATACAGATCCTCCATGGAGGGCAAGTTAGCTGAAATTATTCTTTCTGCAGTCTTGACTGTATGTTGGAGTCTGTACATGTCCTACATGCTGCACTGAACCAGACAGTAATAGATGTACGAAGGACAGATTCAGTGATTCCTCTGCAGATCTGTATCAGCAGCGTTTGAGGCAGGGTGAACTTGAGCTGATGCAGGAAGTACATCCTCTAATGTGCCTTCTTAATGATGGTGCTAATGTCAACCATCCATTTCTAGTCTTGAGAGATTATAGAGCCCAGAAACTTCAAGGACTGTACTGCTGATACTGTGATGCTGAGTATGGTGATGGGGTGAAATAGGAAGATTTTTTCCTAAAATCCACTGTGATCTCCAGTTGAGTGTGTTCAGCTCTAAGTTGTTTTGATTATACTACAGGGCCAGCTGTTCAACTTCCCATCTGTATGCAGACTCATCACCATCTCTAATGAGTCCAGTAACTGTTGTGTCATCTGCAAACTTCAGAATTTTGATGGGTCTCCAGAGGTGCAGTCATTGCTGCAGAGGGGAAAAAAGTAGCAAAGAGAGCACACCTTCATCCTAAAATTCTTACTACAAGGTCTTCTTATGACCTTTTAACCCTTGAAATGGAATTATTCCAGGATTGAGCAGCCTGACTGGAAGTAATGCACGTTGGCGACAACGCAATCAAAGTGCACCAGGTTGGGAAGGATCCTTTGAAGTAGTGCACATTCTGCATCACAAGCCAGAAATTACAACGGGAATCCTTCCAGATGAACAGCGTTAAGCATATCCTAATTCTTTGCTGCTGTCTAGCGGCCTTATAATTTCAGGGGATATTTAGACCGGCGTCGACTAGTGTGCAGAACAGTGAGGTGTTCCCTTCCTGCCCGCGCAACAGCGAGGCTAAGACGCCGCATCGGAAGACGCTCTACAAGCCCCTCGTGAAGCAGAGTCGAGGCTGTGGCCCAGAGAAAAGTAGCAACAGCCGCTGCGTTTTCCAGCCCCGGCTCGAGAGAGGAAAGCTCGGACGCGCATCCACCCGGTCGTCCCGCCAGTCCGGGATAAACGAGGAAGAGAAGCCTCGCTGGCCGTCGGCCCGAAAGCGCCGCTCCTCCTTGCCCTCGGCCGGCGGGATGGCCGGGCTGCAACCGAGGGCCTGGAGAGCGGCCAGCTGCACCGGGGTGCGTTCTCCTCCCAGGGCGAAGGCAAGGCGTCCGCGTAGGGCGGGGCGGGACGGGGTGGCGCGGCCTGGCACCTTCCGGGGCCCGGTCTGCGCCCTGACTGAGCGGAAAGCAAGCCGCGGCCCAGGCCCGCTCGCCCTGGACTCGGAGCCTCCTTTGGTGCTAGGCGAAGCGGGGCGTTTGCGGCCTCCCTCCCCGTGTCCCGGCCGGCTTCCCTCCCGATAGGGAGAATTAATAGGAAAAGCAAAGATGCGCCCCGGCAGCGTCCCGTTGCTCGCCTCGGGGCGCCCTCTCAGCGTCAGCGTGCTCCAGCGTTTCTCAGCCTTCAGGAACGCGGACTTCAACTCCCAGAATTCTGGCTGGTTGGGGAATTCTGGGAGTTGAAAGCCCGCTTGTCAAAGCTGAGAAACAGTAGTTGAGGGAGGCCTATAGTAACTGCAGTTAAATTTGTAACTACGGGTTGAGCAGATTGGTCAAGGTCTCCAGAAGATTTTTAAAGTTTAACTATTGTTGCGAGTTGTGACATGAGTTCTGTTGGGAGGAAAAGCGTAACCTTGATCTCTAAACCACATTTCTTTGCCAAGATAGACAGTTTTTTGTTGATAGGAGACACACGGGAAGGGAGAGCAGTTTTTATGGAAACCTACCTGTTAATTCTCACAACGTTCTTTCTCCCATCTTTTTCAGTCAGAAATGCTCTGGTCTTCCCTGTGTCCCAAATCAATTTTTTGTATTATTTTTATAAGTAGTGCAAGGCAGCGAACATACCCAATGCTCCTTCCTCCTCCTCTTTTCCCCTCAACAACTCTGCAGGTAAGTTGGGCTGAGAGAGACTGACTGGCCCAAAAACACCCGTTCGGCTTTTATGCCTAAGCCAGACTAGAGCTGAGTCTCCAGCAGCGAACAATGCAAGTACAGTATTTATGGAAGAAAAGATTTGTAGCTCAGTTGAACTGTGGAGTCCTCGGTGCTCTCTGAGCTTGCTTCGTTTCTTGTAGACATTTCATTACAAAACCAACCGAACTCAGAGAGTAGCAAGGACCCCAACAATGCAAGTTTCTGATGCTGTGAGAAAGCTGTTACTAATATTTCTGATATTAGTATTTGAGTATTTCTTCATCTGAGTTGATGAAAATAATGATGGCTTAAAAGTCTACCTGTAGTAAACTCTCAACATGTTATGAGAAGGGGTGTCTGTTAAATGAGAATGTCAATTCCAAATGGGATTTCATGCATGAATATTTTATCTATTTTATGGATGCATAAAATGGTGGAAGGGATTGAATATTGTGCATGGAACAGTTTTTAGATAGTATATGGAAGCATATATATATAAATATATTTATTTATTATTTAATATTAATTCATTAATTACACATATTTCTATGCCGCCAATTTCCGAAGACTCTTGGCGGCTTACATAGGTTAGCTGTCTATACATTTATGTGTAAACTAATCCCACCCCCCCTGCTGGTCAGTGTGATGTTGCTTCCGGGCATCTCTGCATTTCTGCTCCGCCCCCGGCAGGAGGGTGGGTCGCCTTCGCCTCGCTGCTCAACTTCCGCACCACTCGCCCTCTCGCCACTTGCCCTCTCACCGCTCGCCTCGACTGTCCCGCTGAAGCTGGCCAGCTCCCACCGAAGTGGTACCTGATTTATCTACTCGCCAGTTGTTATATGCTTTCGAACTGCTGGGTGGGCAGAAGCTGAGGCAAGTGACGGGAGCTCACCCCATCATGCGGAGCTGCGGACCGAACCTGCCAGAATGCTGGCCTATTCAGGTCGGCATAACTGGCGGCACTAGCCCGCTGCGCCACCGCACCTCAACATTTAATTTATCAATATAATGACTATATTATATTTAAATTACATTAAATGGTACACCCATGCTTGCAACAAACAACTTCAGCTCCCAAACTCATTTCTATTTATTTTTGTTGCATGCTTAAAGTTACTTTAAATAATTCTACATTCTACCATTCCGATTTCTCTTACTTGGCTCCTAAGTAATAATGTACAAAATGGTTTGTGTTCAAACCTATAAAAATTCATATTGCCCCATTTTGAGTATGAAGCAATTGTTTTGTATAACAAACAGGCTGTGGGAGAAAGAAGAGCAAGGTCATGTGTTAAGAGGGGGATCAACTTGGAGTCACGACAATGCACAAGCACTAAAGGTCCAATCCCTAGTGAAGGCTGTTAGGCTTACCTGGGGAGTCCAGGTGCTTGGAGGAAGTTGGAGAAACTCTTGTGACTTTGGAGCTTCAATAAACCTTTAGATTATAACTGAACCATTTGAGCCTGATCCTTCGAGCCTAACAGGCTGTTTTAATAACATTGAAAATATTTTGAGCATGAAATATTTCAGATGATTGAAACATCACATGTTGAGTGTGAAACAAGGGTTTTTTATTTAAAATGCCCCATACAGAGTGTAAATCAACTCTTTCACATTCATAGTGGATAATTTCAAATTTAAAACAACTCACATTTTAAATTACAGTTCAAAGTACTGGTCACTTCCTATGAAGCCCTTCATGGCATAGGGCCTGGTTATCTGTGGAACCACCTACCTCCAATTGTTTCTGCAGAATGGGTACATTCCAGATCTCTTCAATTAAATGTTGCCATCATGTGACACTAAGAATGCCTTTTCTGTTATGGTCCTGAATAGCATGCTCTCAGAAATATGGATGATGTCTACTCTCCTGAAGTTGTAAGCTCCTGTGGAAAGACTTGACTTTGTCCAAGGCCTGGGGTTAATATGGCTGTTATATATTGGTAGGGTCATGTACAGTTTGTTGTTCTACTAGTTTTGGTCCAGGCTGCTTGTTTATGTGGATTTTAACTATTTTGATTTTTGCTGTTTTTTAAATTTTTGTAAGATGCCCATAATCTTCTGGAGTGGATGGCCATGATAAATTAAACTACGATGAATTTTTAAAATGTTTTGTTTAACGTTATTCGAAATTCTGGCTAGACACATGCTAAATTGAACTAAAACAGAATTTGCTTGTGATCAAGGGAAAATTTCCAGATTTAAGAATTGTTGTTTTATCCATTCAGTCATGTCCAATTCTTGGTGACTTTATAGGCAAGTACTTTCCATGCTACCAAGTCAAGCACAGCTTCTTTCAGTTGTTGGATGTTCATCTTTGTATTGCTTTTGATGGAATCAAGCCAGCATGTTCATTGCCTGACCCTTCTTCTTGTTCCACTAACAATTCTTAGAATCATTGACTTCTCTAATGAATTTGCATGCATGACATGGCCAAAATAAGTCAGATTTAAGAATGAGAATGGCATAATTTGACCATGTCACAAAAAATTAGCAGGAAGATTCTCTAGACTATGCTTTCTTCCATCCATATCTGAGATATTTTGCTCGGTGGTTCCAGAGATCCAGTAGATCGTCAGTTGCATTAACCTGGAAAATAATACAATTGCTTTAAAAGAGTTGTTATGATGGGTGTATGTGTGTGGTAGCCAAGTAGTTAAGAAGCTGCACTTGTCAGCTGAAAGATCAGGAGCTTGGAAATTTGAGAACCAAGCATTGTCAAACCTAGCAGTTTGACAGCATGTAAAAATGCAAACAGATAAATAGGTGCCACTTAATTTGGTGGGAAAGGTAACAACATTCCATGTGCCTTGGTGTATAGTCATGGAACACATGGAAGTTTCTTTGAACAAATGCTGGTTCCCTTGGCTGTGGATTGGAGATGAGCACTGCCCCCTAGAGTTGGATATGACTGGCAGGGGGAACCTTTACCTTTTATGTTATGTTATTTATGCACACTCCAAAATACCTTTTTGCTTTCAAATATGAAATGCTTCATCATCCTATCATTTCTATTTGCAGTACACAAAAATGATATAGATATAATGATAAACTTACATTTAGCTTGGAAAGAATGAGTCATTTGGGGAGAAATGTAACACATTCCAATACAAAACTGGAACACTCTGTCTCCATCCCCCTATGGCATCAATGAAACTTCTTATATGTAGCCTTGCTGGTTTATGCATGAAAATTCAATTCATCACGGTGTTCTGAAGGACATCACATGTTTCTATGAAATGCTGTAAATATCACATGGATATCTTCAGATCTTGTGCATACTTTATATATAATAATAAAATAGTACTTCAACTGCCAATGATGTTCTTCCATTCCTAAAAACCTTTGTTTCACTCTTTCTGAACCTTTGTAAACAAGCTGACTACTTGCAGCAGTTCCAAATAATCACCAGACATTTATTGAACAGTTTCTCTCTTTAGCTTCTTCAAGACCCTTATTTCCCCAGCCCACTTCTACCTTTCCACAGACCCACATTTCCTTCAGAGTAGTTGCTGAGGGAGATTGAGAGATGTGGTCAGGCAACAATAAATAGTCCTTTTTCCTCTCTGCTGTTCTCTGAAAATTAGATTTCCAGATTCTACTCAGCAAAAGAAGAAAAAATGGATTTGATGGTATGTAATGAAAAAGAGGTAGAATACATTATTTTAGCATGTATATGAACTCAGATCTTTCCCATTGATTTATGTAGCTGTGACAACTGAAGATACAATGAGCAAGTAAATATATATTAATGTAACAAGCTGTAACTTGAGTAGCCAGTTACCCTGTATGTGAAAGACACAGCTTGTATTTTCTGCAACTATATTGATTTTCCTGTCAAATAGCTTGTAATCATGTATCCATGCTGCCATTTATTGTCTCATGTATTTTAGAGTTAAATAATGAGGACAGGTTTCACATAGTGTGAACCCAATTACTTGGTAACTTGGGGAAGGAGTTGAAAAGTTAGACTCTTTCAACTGGTATCTGGAGAAGCTAATAAAATTAAACAAAATTAATGGAGGGTTTCCATGTATTTATCTATCCAAGGTTTAAACTAATTCTAGGAACAATTAGGAACTGAGAGCCAGTTTGGTTTAGTGGTTAAGGCACCAGGCTAGAAAACAGGAGACTATGAGTTCTAGTACTGCTTAGGCATGAAAGGTGATAGGGTGACCTTGGGCCAGTCACTGTCTCTCAGCCAAACTCACCTCACAGGGTTATTGTTGTGGGAAAACAGGAGAAGGAAGGTGCATTAGATATGTTCTCTACCTTGAGTTATTTATAAAAATAGTAAAGGCGGGTTAAAAATAATTAAATAAATGGAAACAATTGATAGGTATGCATAGAAATTTCTAGTGTTAAGATCTTGTGCTCAATCAGACATTTAGGAAGAGATAGAAAAGACTTTATGGCTTATTTCCTTTCCTTCTTTAATAATTGTTATTAAAGAAGTTTTCAACAGAATAAAACCAATACAGGTTTTGATTTGAAGAGTAGTAGAATAAGGAAAAGTAATAAGAAAGTAAAAATGAGATAAAGTAAAAAAACAGAAAAGGAAACAAGTAATAAACAATTTTCTTAATAGCAGTTATAACCTTCTCGAAGGTTATATCATAATCATCTGCTTTTTATAATCTACTCTTTCTTCTTTTCATTTTTCAGCAAAGCTTTATAGCTTATTTCTTAAGCACCACTTTGTCATTCTAAATGGTAAGTTTCCGCTCCAAAATATGGATTGCATTGTTACATTTGTCTGATCGACAAGTGAAAATCAATAACAGACACTGGATCCTCTTTGCTAATTCAGCTAATTCATTTACCTTCCAGTTCATATCTGAATACTTCTTCAAGGGTGCAAAGTTAGCTAGACATCCTAATTGAAATACATTATTATTAAAGGGTTGTGCAAGCTGAACTGAATAATTGGGAATGTCCACACTAAGAATTGTTACTGGAAATGAACTGCCCATCCTAAATAGTCTCAAATGTTAAGATGGACACTTGAGGGTTCAATAACAATGCTTAGCATAGTCACTAGCATTAATGAGGCATAACATCTAAAATAATTGTGATATAAGAGGAACCCTTCATTTATGAACAATTGTGGCTTTATGAAATTGAGTTGGATGCTTACATAGTTCCTTTGGGAACCCTACTGCCCTTTGCCCCAAGCTACAAAATGTCTTTGGTTAATCCTCATGCCACATCACAGAAAAACCTCCTCAAGGTCCTAGTTCAGTTTGAGTTACTTTATAAGCACTGTTTGCTACTGCAATTATTATCATACTGTTTATTTCAAGGTGGCTTCACTGGAATCTTACTCAACTTTGTAAAGACAAAGGTGAATCAATACAAGGCAGCTTGGTTGTACTGAGGATCTGGAATTCTGTTTGATGTTTCCATGATTCCTTTTATACCTTTCTGTCATGTCCCTCATAGATATAACAATTTAAAAAGGCATAGCCTTTGGAAAGTGTGGATATTGGAATTGTACTTTATCTCAGCTACAGAGGGTTTTTAATCCTTTCCACTAGAAGCAAAAGGCATCATATATAGTGTGCTTCCTCGCAATAACAACCTGGGGGAGTAGGTTGAATTGAGAGGGAATAATTGGTTCAGAGTTATCCAGTGAGTTTTCATAGCTGCAACTGGAGGCTTCCTTTCTTATAGCCCAGAACCTTAATTATTACATGACATTGACATACTTATGACAACATGCCCACATTGCTCATACTCTAGTACTCGTTTTTCTTGGTGGGTGGTATGGCTTAGCCTTCTGTGATTTCTCTAAGGAGATTATGGGCAGATTTTATGATTAGATGTAAATAGCCAATGAAGATGCAGCAGTGAAGTGTCAAGAAAGAAATGAGCTCACTCCTGGAGACAGATTCTCTAAACATCTGATGACTGATGACATTACCTACATTTGGTAATGAAATGTCTGCAAAAAAACAAACTCAGAGAGCACCAAAGACTCCACAATCAAAATATCTTGGCTGAGGTTCCACATCTGGAGCCAGTAGGAATAATTATGGCCTGTGGACATTAATGTAAATGTATGCCTTCTGAAATTGAAGATATGAACTGGTGTCACAGTGTTCTCACAGAACTCCATGATGGACAAACTCTGAAACTGAACAACTTGACATTCCAATAAGCCAAAGTTCACCAAATTCATGTAGATGCATCAGTGCTGTTTTTATGAATGACCAATATTTTCCACACTGTAGCCAAGGAGATTGGTGCTGGACCATGATTCATGAGGCTATCACCACCCTCTGTACTCAGCAATTGTTCCTCTATTTTTGTGTACTTGGATCCTGTTGGCATTTAGCAACATTTGTAGCTGTTAGTATTTATTATTATTGGCAACAAGAATTCCTTTTATTCTTTAAGCAGACAGAACTTAAGGCTTTGTTCCTTTTTTTGTTACTCATCAGGCTGGAAGTCTCCCATTTTTTATACAGTCTTCTCTCACTGTTGCTTTTGCTGCACTGAGTCATGAAGAAAGAGAGACTTTGCAATTGCTGGTTCCCGCCCAGCAGCTTCTGGCTCAGATCCAAGAAAAGAGGGTGGAGTGGATTATTTTTTTCCCATTAACCCTGTAAATAGAGTCTGATTCACTAAAACTTCTCGAATGCAGTCAAAGGACACCACCCAACTGAATATCCCAATACAACAGCTGGGAAAACTTATAACCCCTCCATCTGGGGCACTCCCTACACTTCTTTTCTGGGTTCAAAGCAGCAGGAGGAAGGACAAGCAGGAAGAAGCTCTCTTTGCAGAAGACCTTTCACCAAGGTAAGTCTGCTTTCCAACATCTCTGACTGCCCCTTTCTGCTCTATCTTTGTGTGTTCTCATTTTTCACACTGAGCTAGGAGCAGACTGACTTTCCTTTCATCCACATGCACGCTGAGGGTTTCAGTGGATTTTTAGGTTACGATAATTCATGTACACATTTTAGCAGCTCCACTTATAGCAGGCATCCTAGGGAGAAGAAAAGACAGTTCCAGAGGCTGCTGTTTCTTGTCAAAATTAAAGCTTGCATGTGGAGAAGAGTGAGCCTAAGGTGCAACTGTGGCAGAGAACTAGGGAGTTGCCCCATTCCTTTATTTTGAACTTTTGCATTTGCAAATTTCCCTTGTGAGGAAAACACAGTGTGTAACAAAATTTGAACCAGAGGCAGCAGAAACTGACACAATGAAGAGTTCATTTAATTTCTTCTGGGAAAGGTCCCTTATCTTTAACACAGGAATAAAGAGAAAAGATATTGTGGACTGTAATATGATTTCAATAGGTCTCAGCAGTTCCTTGTGATTAGAGAGCTTGATTTTATTAGTACGTCTGCTATGGCATTGGATTTCCCCCCCCCAGTACTTAGAGCAAAGAAATTTTACTCTGAGTAAGAAAATTCCCATGTAAGGATGATGTTAAAGATGACTGTCAGTGATTTAAGAAATTAAATAATCCATTAATATGGAAATGGGGGAGGAGATGCACCTAGTTTTAAATGGTTTCATTGATTATAAAATAGCTTAGGAGAGGTGGATCTATAGATGAATATAATCTTTGATTGGTAGTAATATCTCTTAGTTTTTTCCCTAGCTTTAATTGCTCCAGTTTTAGATTATAAACCTAATGTTCGATGCAGAATGCTTTGGAAACATTTGCAAACTTCAGCAAGTTAGAACACTGCTGCCTGTGCACTTTCCAAATCACATTACATTTGGTCTTAGATCAACTGCACTGGCTTCCAGTTTGTTTCCAGTCTTAAATTAGGGAAGTGCTGGATCTAATCTACAAAGGCATAAAATATGTCTGAGAACTAGAAAATCTGAAATATGACTTTCTCCCAAAGGAAACTTTCTCCTAATTGGCACACATCATCAGAGGTCCCACCAGTGGGTTATACTTGTAGGCAATTGAGACAGGAGCTTCTTTAGAATAATAACTAATGTAGTAACAGTCTATGCAACTATGATCTTCTTTTTGATATTTTATCCAGATTGTAATGCATTAGTAATTATGTAATGACCAATTCATAATATACTATATAGAGCTACTATCATTTTATTATTATGTAATATTCATTTTACTTAGTTTTATTGCTTATTTTCATATGATATTTCATTCCTTAGCTGCATATTGGGCAGAGAAGCAAGTTGTAAATCTAATCAAATTAACAAATATGTCATTTAGATGAGTGAAGTTCAATCTTAATTAATGGGCATCATAGATGCATTACTTGAATGTTGATTGGGCCATGTATATGTGGTATTTCATAATGTTGATTTTATAGCTATAAGCAATTTGCTTGCAACTCAGTTTGATAACTTCCTTGTCTAATATCACCTTTAAAGAAGAGTGTCTAATTAATGCTATTCACTGATCAACATCTAGGCAGTGAAGCAATATGAAACTTCTAATAATTCAATAATAACACATATCTATAATCTCTGATTGAGATTAGATGTTACTTTGCAGAAATGTCTCCATAGATGCTGGATTTCTTTTTTGCCCTGAAGACAGCAGTGTTCCAAGGCTGGATAAAAAAAAAAGCATTTCTAAGATTACAGTCTCTTGAAAAGAAGACTTGAAAAGTCTCTTTTTTCTTAGGTTAAAAGGTACAAATGTCCTCTTAATAATATATATGTGTGGTTATTCATGTACATATGACTTAAAGAGGCATAGATATTGTGCTTGATGGAACACAGTTTCCCCTATCTGTGGCCCATTTCATGTTACCAATGAAGTGATGATTATTTCTGTGAATATGCAATAAAATGGATAAAATTACTGAACTGAGTGAACTCCACCTTATTTGGATGAAGAACTTGTTCATTTCCTCTTACAGCAATGAAACTAGCCCTATTCTATGTTCTGCTTCTCGAGTCCACTCATGATATTAGAAAAGATGTCAAGGAGAAGTTGAAATGGATGAACTTCAGAGTTATGTTGCTCACACTGAAATGCAATTTACCTCCAGATAAGATGTCAATGAAGATTTTCAGTCATCCAGGTAGAATTGTTTGGAGGTTGAGTTATGGCAACTGGATTTCTTTTCTTGTTGGTTAGAAATATTTCACAGCTTATCCAAGCAGCTTCTTCAGTGATGGTGCAGAATCATGACATAAAAGGCCTCAAGCAACTTCTGCAGTAATTACCTACTATCTCCTACCAATTCACACTGTTTCATTCATACAGCTGATAGGTACGTCTCCATTTTTTTAAGTGGAAGCTTCTGCTGAATTCTGGCCTCTGAGAGCCTTTTCCCATCTGATCCTCTCGTATACAAAAGTGAATCTGCACTAATGAACTATACAAACCCTCAAAGTCTTTCTTTCAAGTGAATATATATTAATTTAGGTTGTCTATATTACTGATATGGGTAATCAGTATTTTCACATCATGTGAAAATACTGATTAAAATGTGTCTATTGGCAGGCAGATAGCTGTAGTTTCTGCAGCTGTATTTTCTACTCTCCTACTTAATATCCTGCGTCTTTTCATTTTGATGCTTATTTTAAAAGGGAATACTAGCTAGGAGAAATTCTCAACAGCAAGGAATTTTTTTTTAATGAAGTCGGGTCATGAGTTGAACAGTTTATGTTACATTCATAAAGGACTTGATGGCTGATGCTTCACATTAATAGAAATCATGAGGTTGAATGAACAGCCGTGCCAGAAAGTTTCAGATAATTCATGTAGTTGTGGAGAGAGAATAATATTCTTGCTCACGGCAAATCATATGTCAAGGAGTGGGATGCGCGCATATCCTACAATGCTGTTAATTAGGACACAGCACTGCTGGATCAGGCCACATGTTCAGCTAATCCAGTATCCAGTTTCCAATAGTGCCCAGCTACATAAATTTGGGACAACTACAAGCCAAACCAGTAGGTATGAGCTTCTCCTTTCTTTCTACTTTCTGGTGTATAGAAGTATATTTCCTCTGAAAACAGAAGATCAATTTAACTACCATGGAAAATGGTTACAAATTTGAATGAATGTTTAGGAAAGAGTGGCAATTGTTTCTGAACCTGGTGTCATTGTGCAACCTCATATGAAGGCCACAGTATTGCCCCAAAAGTTAAAATTTTGAAAAATCAAACTTTCCAGGGTAAGTTGCTGGTGCCTATGGATGATGATTCTCAACCATTAACTTTTCTACCACTCTGTTTGATGAGCTTTAGACTTTTCAGTGGCTAATGAAAAAAATAACGACCACCAATATTTCTGGTTAGGGCATTTGGTCGTGTACTGCTCTTATTAGTAGCATATTATTACTATTATTTTAACTAATTTATTATTTAAAGCAACTTTAAAATTAGCTGTAAACTGAAACTCACACATAATCTTTCTTATGCTCACTTACACATAATCTTATTTCTAGAACAGGGAATCACCTAATCACAGTCCTTCTGTAAGACAGAATGTTTGTCTCAAAACTTGGTTGAAGCAGTTTATAACTTGTGCTTGGGGAGTTTCATTTTGGTATATTGATCTGTACTCCAGGAACCATAATAGTGCCAGACTTTATTCTTCTGAATCCATGCCTTCAGTCTCTTGCATAAGCATTGACTGCTATTTGGTTCCTTTCTCCAAGCACCATTGAACAGAAAGAAATGGAAAAAGAAATTACTCAGTTTAGTCTAGTCCAGCATATGTGAGAATCAATGGCTGTTTCTGGCCTTCTTTTAAGCCCAGGGGTCCCTGTGAACCCCAAAGGCACCTTCAGTGCAGCTTCAGAGTCCCTCTAAAATGCACCATTAAATTGCAGTTCTTTAGGTAACTGAAGTGGAAAATGATGACTTACACTGTGAGCAGTCATGATCTTTGTATATAATTAATTCAATGTTAATTGATTTGGAACTGGAATTTAATTAAATCAAATGTCATACTTGCATTGGTTCCACAAGGTCTTTACCTTGGCTTTGCCCACTTTTTCTCCCCAGTTCCCACCATGTCTTTCTAAGGCTATATGAGACTTTTGGCCCTTAAAATGCAGCACACTGCTAAATCAAAAAAATTCAGATTCTTTGGAACTATGCTTTCTAGAGATAATTCAAGGAGACAGAGCGAAAATCTTCATTAACAAAGCAAAAGAGAACATGCAAGATCTAAAAACTATCTTTAAGCAAGTGGCTTTCTCTTTCCCTAGAAATGTACAATTCTATATGCAGAGGACAAGGAATTTGGTGGGCTGTTCCACTCAGTTTCTTCACACAATATAGCATACCACGCTTAATTGCAGAATACCTTGTATTTGTATGTTTTGCTTTGTTTTAGGAAGAGTTTAAAACTTAAAGCAGACATAGAGAGTTCATAAATGTTCAATGTGGTGTTTAGGAAAACAGGAGGAGCTTCTCCGTTGAGGCCAAGTCACATCATGTGCAATGTCTCAAGACCCAGTGAATATTCTGAAGCTTTCCATCTGATATAACAGAGGGCTTTTATTCAAACTTAAATGGGATAAATAGCTTTTCTTTCATACTTGGTGGTATCTCTTTCTTCATAATACCTTTGGATTCTGGAGAGGTTTTGAAAAAGCAAAGATGGCACAGCTGATGTTGCAGGAAGAGTTTTTAATTTAAAAAGTTAAAAAGGAGTTTAATATAAACAATGTAGCCTTCAGATTAGGCCACTGTATCTGGATGATCACTAGATGACTGCAAAGAAATAAGAAAAATGCCAATAACTTTGCTGCAATTTATGCAATTTAGTTGTTGTCTGGATGGGTTCCTGTAGCCCAGATACGGTAGTCATACAGTTCAACGTTCTACCATTTTGCAAACTGCTGTATTCCAACTATACTTTTCCAAATGTGTTATCAAGTATAGCTCAGGAAGAAAATTCGTCAGAAGATCACTTCAGTTCTGTTTTTCTTTCAATATTGTTGTGCTGAAAGGAAAAAACAAATATTCAAGGGGTTTAAGTGAGGTCCCACAATTTGTGATGATAAAGAAGAATAATTTGATGGCTGATATTTTAGGACTAAAGCCAAGGTTATTTACATTCCTGAGACTTATGCTGCTCAATTTTAAAAAATTCAGTTTTAAGTAGGAAATGGTACAATGTGGCCATGCTGTGTCATAATTCATGACTACATATGTGGATTCTTTGGATTGTGCATTCTCAGATGACCACTTTTTGTTCTCCTCCATTCCACATTCTTATTGTAATATACTTATGAATTATCCAGGGTGTTTACATGAATTATAGGTAGATGCATCTTTTGATAAAAGAAAAAATAGAATAGAAGGTAGAAACACAGATTAGAGTTGAGTTGCAAATGAAATGTTGGAGTTTAACGTCCATGCGTGTGATGTATTCCTCTTAAAGATGAGGTGGGAAATCCAACTAAAAGGGAGGTGGAGTTGCAGTAAATAGACTATAAGCAAAACAAGAAAAGAAAAACAATTATTTGCATAAGCAGCAATTTGATCTTTTGAAATGGAAGCTGTTATCCCAGACACATTGAGAGTCATTATATGTGCATTTGCTAATTTTGAACTCTCTAGCACTTCTTTATACACCCAAATCAGTCTCTTGAACTTACAAGTACTTCCCTCTTTTCAACATACTGTATATTTAGGGTAGAATAAAAATGCCAAGTTCAAATTGAAAATAGTAATAAATGGTGTGGTTGTTCTCAATAAATTAGGATGGTGTTTTATTATTTTAGCCAAGGGTCCAGTAAAATCTCTCCAGTTCTGTCTTCTGGACTGAAGCCGATAATTTTCACATAGCGTCTATTACTTCCCTCTTCCCAGCAAAGATGCAAAATGTATACCTGCAAAATATACCATGGTGCCTTTCTGGAGGTGATGCTGATCAGGTGGGGAAAAACAGCATTGGGCAATCCTATCCTAAACGTTTTAATTTCACGTTTGTACCTGAAGAGCTTTCAGGCTTTTGACTGTGCCTTTAAAACTGCTTGACATACAGCAATTTGTAAATTTCTTGACATGAGTAGAAATATTGTCACTTGCTATTTACTGCAGAGCAACTCACTAAATCAAGCTCAATTGCAGGCAGTGAATACTGCAAGGAAAGTAAGCAGGAGTGTTGGAGGGGAGGGGGGAAGAAGTTGGTGGGCAAATTGGTAAATAGTCCCTTCTTCTCTCATGCTTGATATACATATATGGTCTATGGGCCAGATTCTTGACTAATAAATAATACATTAACCAGAAATTTTCAACAAATGACAAAATAAAGGGTGAGATTAGCCCAATCCTGTTGGCTTTCCAGATGACCCTCAAAATTTGAATCTGCCCTTTAGACCGCACTCTCTCCTGTCTTTTTGTTGTAATTTTTAATTGTAGCTTTAAATTTTTAATTGGTTTTAATAGTTCAATTTTGTGATTGCTAATTTGGATTTTGATTGTGTATGCTGCCCAGAGTCATATGCACAACTGAAACTATTGAAAAAATGATGGATCTCAGTGGTAGTTGTTGTTGTTCAGTCGCGCAGTCGTGTCTGACTCTTCGCAACCCCATGGACTGCATTACGCCAGGCCCCCCTGTCTTGCACTGCCTCC